>PVJI01003861.1:0-117308 GCA_004026765.1 Micronycteris hirsuta | reverse complement strand
AATACGTTCAATTTCTTGGTGTTCCTCTTGTCCTTCTGGCAGCCCTATGATCCGGATGTTGGGTCGTTTACAAATGTCTCTGAGGTTCCTGAGTCTCTCCTCATTTTTTTGAATTCTTGTTTCTTCCTTCTGGTCCACCCCATTGGTTTGAGTCCCAGCTTCCTTTTTTTCCCTATTGGTTCCCTGTAAATCTTCCTCCGTTATCTTTATCGTATTCTTCATTTGTTCAACTATTTGCGTCCACCTTTCTTCCAGTTTTGTGAGCATCCTGATTACCAGGGTTTTAAACTGGGCATCTGATAGGTTGGCTATGTCCTGGTCCGTTAGTTGTAATTTGTTCTGATCTTTCATTTTGGCCATTTTCACTCTTTTTTATCTCGGCACACCTGTCCGAGTCTTAGGTGTTTGTTGGTGCCTGGCAACCTGGGTTGCTTTTTTGTGACGTTTCCTCTGGGGACGGGGCCTGGGAGAGAGCAATGGCGTCTGCCGTTCACCGCCGCTCCCTATCACCCTCTGCTCCCCAGTTCCCCACTGCCTTTTCCGCCAGTCTCGGCCCTGCTGGTTCCCACTGGCCTCTTCGGATACGCCGCTGGCCTGCGAGGTTCACTGGTTGCTCGGGGTCGTGCTTTGTTTAGGCGCTCGCGGGGTGAGTTCCTCCGGGCAAACTGCCTCTCCCTCTGCTCCTCCGCTCGGTTCTGCCCCGCTTACCAGCCTGGATGTACGTCCTCCCCAACTTCCTGGGTGTCGAACTTCCCTTTGTTCGATTCTGTCCGTTCTGGTTGTTTATTTTTCGCTATTGAGTTCGTTGTTTAAACTCTCTGGTTGTGAGCGGCGGCTCAGTGAGTCCACCTACGCCGCCATCTTGGCGGAAGTCTCGAGCTAAGTATGGTTTTAAATCTTAAGCAATTGAAAAAAAGTCAAAAGAAAAATAGTATTTTATGATGTGAAAAATGTATGAAATTCAAATTTTAGTGTCCATAGTTTTATTAGAACAGTGATGCTTGTTCATTTATGCATTATCTATGGCTGTTTTTGCACTACAGTGGCACAACACAGAACGTAAGGCCCAGAAAGCCTGAAATATTTACTATATGGTCCTTTACAGGAAAGTTTGCTGAATCCTGGGCTAGCATGTGGCTGTAGCAGATAAAGTTGATGAGTTTATAAAATTAATAACTGTTTGAAATATCAGGAGTCTTACCGCACAAAGAACAGTCCAAGAACCAGGTAAAGCTGACCAATCTGAGACAAAAATTTCATGAGTGTTAAATTACCTAAAACTGGTAGTCACTGTTCAGCAGTTAATCTGAAGTAGGATGATGATTCAGCTGTAGGACAGGTACGTCGTGTTGACTGGTGTGGCTCGGTGGGTGGGGCTTCATCCCGCAAACAGAAAGGTCCGGTTTGACTCCTGGTCAGAGCACACAACTGGGACGCGCCCTGACTGGAGGCCGCAAGTGGCAACTGGAAGATGTTTCTCCCCATCTCTTCTCCCTCCCTTCCCCTCTCTCTAAAAATAAATAAAAGATTTTAATCACATTACATTTCCCTTTTCATAAGTCAAGTGTTACGACACATCTACTGGGGTCTCCACAATACTAGATTGTTGGGTATTTTTTGCTGTGGTATTACTGAGTATATTTTTTAAATTCTTATTCTCTCAAGGTACTAAAATCTGTGCCAAGATGTTATTCAAGTGCTATTTTGGTGTGACCCAAAAATTAATTTTGTTCACTCCCTAGTTACTTCTGGTGTACCAGTTTCAGCAGTTGCCTTAATGTGCTGCTGATTAAGTGCCTATCAACTAGGGCAGTGTTTCCCAGCTAACAGGTCTCTGAAAGACCTCTACAGCACTTTGGTCTAGGCTGGGCTTTCCCCAGACCTTGGCTTCACACACGTGCCACTCACTGGTCTGGAAGGTCAGCATATCTACTCTACCTTCCTGAATGAGTCCAGAACATTTCAGGTTTCCTTTTGGAGTCTATTACTGACTCGATGCCGGATCTTTATAGTTGTAAACTTTGAAACAAGTAAACAAATCGAAAATTTAAGCAATTCTCCCCACACATACACAAAAGAAAAAATCAGAAAGGAATGAATTAATAGTGCCTAGAATGTCCATATATGTTCTTTTTGTAGGAGAGTATTGTAGATGAAAGAGCTCTTGAAATGTCATTGGATGACACAGAATCTTAATGTACCAAGACTGAATTTGTATTTCCTCCACTGCACCTGCTCCCCATCCCTACATGCACATAAACATGCTTTTTTCCCACCGAAGACAGTTCTGTATATTCTGCTGACTGAGCAGCAAAAGCATATAGAAAGATTGGGGCCCTGGGTGGGTACTCAGTTGGCTACAGCATCATGATTGTGGGTTCGATCCCCGGTCAGGGCACATATAAGAATCAACCAATGAAGCCCTGGCTTGGTGTAGCTCAGTGGACTGAGCACTGGTCTGCAAACCAAAGGGTCACCGGTTTGATTCCCATTCAGGGCACATGCCTGGGTTGCAGGCCAGGTCCCCATTAGGTGGCATGCAAGAGGCAACCACACATTGATGTTTCTTTCCCTCCCTCCCTCCCTCCCCCTCTGTCTACAAATGGATAAAATCTTTTAAAGAAGACAAATAAATGGTCAACAAGCAAAAAAAACCAAACCAATGAATATATAAGTGGAACAACAAATCGATGTTTTTCTTTCCCTCCCTTCCTCTCCTCCCTCACCCCCACAAAAAAAAAAAAAAAAAAGCTGGGGCTCGGGGAAAGGGCATTGCTCTTTTATAGCAGCTTACCAATTTTCTTTGTTTCAAGACATTCCAGGAAAAGGGGCTGAAGGAATAAGGGACGTTAGGGAGGTGGAGGGAGGATTCATTTCATACCAAACTGAACAGAGCATTCTATTTTTAAACCTTGAACTAAAGTAAAATTCATTTACAAATAAGTTTACTAATAAGATAAACCCTTTAAAATATGCCATAGTGGATGGTTGTAAGGGCTCTCTTTTATTGTTTGACCATTTACTATTTTGTAGTAACATTCTCTAGTTAATTACATAATGGCACTGTAACTGCTGAGTGCCCATAAAATTGACCTCAGGCTTTTAGAAACTGGCAAATAAAATTTAATTCTGATATTTTCACTAGGCACACAATATAGTAAGATTTTGACTTTTTAAGATGTTTTAAAATTGAATTTATTGGAATGACATTGGTTAATAAAAATATGTAGGTTTCATGCCCTGGCTGGTGTATAGCTCAGTGGATTGAGCGCGGACTGGGAACCAGAGGGTCCCAGTTCGATTCCCAGTCAGGGCACATGCCTATGTTGCAGGCCAGGTCCCCAGTGAGGGCCATGTGAGAGGCAACCCTACATTGCTGTTTCTCTCCTTCTCTTTCTCCCTCCCTTCCCCTTTCTCTAAAAATAAATAAATAAAATCTTAAAAAAAAAATATGTAGGTTTCAGATATACAGTTCTATAATACATCATCATACTATTATTGACTTGATGCCCTGTCTTTACAGATGTGAACTTTGAAATATGTAAACAGATCGAATGACACGGGTGGGAACTGAAACTGCCGATACCCGTGGGTGACTGTGACCTGATGCGTGTATGAATCTCATACCGAAACACGCGGGGAAAGAGAGACTGGGGCCCCGTGGCTAATTCCTCCCATCTCAGGAAAAAGCCCTCTCGCTTGCCCAGCCAGAGTTTTTATCAGGGGCATTAGCACACATTTTCATTGGATTGATTATTCATGGGATTAAGCAGAACAGGGGTAAGATTACTCATTAGCAGGGCATTAGGATGTAAATTCAGGTCTGGTGGCAGACAGGACCAGGTTAAAGTAATATGCAGGGGTCAGCAAGCCAGAACTTTTTAAGATATATCTTTGCCAAATTCCTATTAGAGAGTTCCCATTCCACAGACATGATCCACACTTGCTCACATGGGAATCACACGGAGCTGTGCTCAAAACGTGTAAATTCTCAGGACTGCGTGTTTACATGCATGTGGAAATCACAGCCACAATCGAAAATTTAAAATCCCCCCCTATACACACACAAAAACAAACAGGACTGAATGAATTATTAGTGCCTAGAATGTCCAGTAGAGCAAAATAGTATAATTAATACTATTAAATATGTAATGTTACATATTTAATAGTATTATGTGTTCGCCCCCCAAGGCAAGTCTCCTTCCATCACCATTTGTCCCCTTTACCCTCTCCTACCCCCCGCCTCCCTTCCCTCCGGCAATCACTGTACTGTCATCTGTCCATGAGTCTTCTTTTTTTCTTTGCTTAATCCCTTCACCTTTCTCAGCCAGCCCCTTCCTCTTAAGACTTTTACAAAATTTTTATTTTTCAATTACATACTTTCAGGTATACAGCATAGTAATTGGACAATCATTCAGAGACAAAGTGCTATGTGTGTTTAAGTCATTTTTAATTTTTATTGGCTGATAATGAGCTGCCACACTTTCTTCCACCTCATGCAGCTATTTCTGAATTTAATTTGCAGAGACCAAAAATTTTATTTAACAAAATTTGAACAAGTTGGGGAAAATGCTTATGGTTAGAAAATAAAACTTATCTCAGAGAAAATTTTTCTTTATACATCATATTTTAAAATACAGTTTTGTCTTCCATTTAGAAACTGTGAAAAACACCTACTTAAAATGTCTTTGGAGGATGCCGCGTTTTGCAGTGTATGCTCTTCCAGATTCTTTCGGGTTGCAGATGTTGAGAGGCATTCCGTGTTCCCATTTCCTGTGTCTGAGGCTGCGCCTCCCATTTTTCAGCTTTCTGACATCTTATCAAGAATTAGCAGAGGGGCAAGAATTCTTGCCCGATTCGTTTCTACAATGCAGCCGTTCAACACCATCTCATCCAAAATGATGTGTACTTTATCCAAATTAAACATTATCTAGTGTCATATTAAGGAAATTAGTTTTAGAGTTATAAAAGTGTTAATATTAAGTAATAATTTAGGACTCAGCCTGGAATTTTTCCAGTGTAAATTAGTCTAAGCATGAGGGTTTTTTTTTAACAGAATCCTTGAAGTAAAATTTAAAATTGGCATCCATATTAGAAATTATCTTCATGTACACATACACACCTAGTTTCACCTTGGTGAAGCTAACTAGACATAGGCAGAGAATGGAACAGCTACGCCTTCTAGCCAGAGGGAGAAGGAATCGGTATACTAAGAGCTGGAGAACTTAACAAGTGACATTGGGTGAAGCCATCACCTGGCTCGAGAACAAGGTTGTCTTCCCAGATAACAGCAACAGTAATAGCCACGATTTCTTGAACACACATTATGTTCCATGCGTTGTGTGTTTGACATGTTATTCCAGTGTTCTCTAAAGTTCTGTGGTGTACATGTTACCCTCATTTTACTCAGGAGCAAACAGGCTCAACGCCATTGTCTAGGGTCACATAACTAGTAGTTGCCAGAGCTGGACCTTCAGCCCAGAGTTGGCCTTGACTGCTGACTGCTCTCCCTCCAGTTCTCAGGGGGGCCCTGAGGCTACTGAGTATACACCCTCGTTCAGTCCTGAAACCTCCACCCAGAAACACCTTTACAACCTCAAATGTTAAGCTCGCAAGGCAATACTGACTCAGTTTCCAAACAAAAAATCTGAATTTCAAGATAGTACCGCTAATAAATGGACACATCTAAAAAGACTCATTTGAGAATTACAGAGCCACTTTAGCTTCCTGATGTTCTTAATGGAAAGTTAGTATAGGGCATGGGGGAAGAAGAAAATATTGTCAGCCCATGATACCTGCCTAACTAGAAAGAACCAAATCTTCCAGGAGACCCTTGATTTGAATACCTAACGTTTCTTTTGTGAAAGAAGAGGAACTGGAATGAGATGATAACAATGATTGAATGTTTATGAATTCTGTTTCCATCACTACTTAAACAGTATTTTCCTGGTCTATTAAAAACAAACATTTGATAGATTGTTCCAAACAGACAAACTTCATTCAACAAATGAGTGATTAAATGAACCAGGGGAGTTCATAATTGAATAGTGAATCTTTGTACAGTAATTTCAGATGTTGAAGTCTGTATTGTATATGGTTAGTGAAAGTACATCAGTATAGAATGAGACAACCCTGTGAATGACTTTTAAGATTCTATTAGGCTCTGGGGTGATATCCCATTAAGCTCTGTGCAAATAGTCTTCCAGCAGAATAAACTTTTTTGGGAGCCCATGGGAATTGTCCTTAAGTGACCCAGAAAAAAAAAGCTTCACTGTTATACCTATTAATAATATCTCCCAATTATACAGATGATTGCTTTGTCCATGGCTAAACTGGGACTGAAATATTAGGCCCTTGACTCAGTCATTTGTGTTCCCCAGACCCAGAAGAAGCCAAGACAAAGCAGGAATGAGACAGGTACAATGCAAGGCCGAGTCGGGGAACCCAGGTGGTTGCATGTAAAATGGCCCGAGGAACCCCCTGTTGTATTCATTCATTAAGGGTGATGAAAGCCTTAGTTCCTTTGAGAATGTCAACTCATCTAAGAATTTTCTTTGAGAAAGAAGGAGATCTAATTTTAATCTATGTGAATTCAATTGGCTCAGGGATCAAGCTACTCTGAAGACGGTCCCACCTTTGGCAAGTACATGATCAGCAATTCAGATGTTCCCCAGGCAACCATCCAACTGTTTTGAAATTCAGATTAAGAATTTACTGCTGAATCATATCGACCACTGACATCCTCACACTTGCAAGGACAAGGTCCTTCAGCTAGTCTGAATTTCCCAACATCCTGGAAACATGAGTTGCTTGCTCAATGAGGTCATTTTGTACTGTGAGCATGTGACTGTCTATCTGAGTATCTGGCTCAAACCTCTAATAATCATGCAGCCTTCTGGCACTGTGTAGGGAAACCACAGACCAAATCCAACGTGAAGCAAAAGCCTGTAAGCTGATTTCCCCCTGGAATCATGTGACTCCTTTAAAATAAGAATCCAGCTGTTGGTCACAGCTTGATTTGGGTTATGAGCAACTTGTGCGCCCTGGGGAGGCCAAGAGTAATGGCATTTGGGCTATGTGCCAGGTGAGCAGGGACCAGAAAATACCCTACATGCCAAGCCCCATGGCGATAAACAGGCACACGCACTTCAACCCTGACATCAGGAACAGGACAACAAGAGATGGCCTGGGCTGCTGGCCTATTAATGTGGTGAGCTGAGAATGACTATTTCAAGGAGGTCCTACCTTCACGATGTATTGAACTTAGGGCCGACTGAAAGGTTCTCAGGTTGGAGGTGATAGGAACTAGCAATAGCCTCCTGGGAAGAAGATTCACAAGCCCACTCTCTCCTAGCCCGGAAACCTGGAAGTCTTTCTGAATGTCTGTAACGTAGATTAGAGTTGAACATCTTGACGCCCCACTAATAATAGTGCCATTTGAAATCAATTTTTTAATTAAAGTGATTGAACTGTTTGTGGTTTCTATATCGGAATTTTGATGTCTGAATCACGAAACACTTCATCATGTGGTGGCCTAATTATCCTTTAATGAGAGAAAATTGGGCAGCAAACATCCAAAGGGGACCTCAGGAGCAATTCCAAGGCAGAGCCCAGCCTAGAAACGGAAATTTCTAACTACATTTTGATCTCGATCTTTGTCTTATTCGATTTCTTTTCTTTTTTTTTTTTTTTTTAAGATCGTAGCTAAGCAAAATTTTAATACTCGAGGGAAGGAGAAAAACTTGCTCTCATTATTTATACTTTGATTCAATTTCCCATAAAATTAGATAAACTGCGAAAGGCCACTGTCTTCACACTCTCCACACAATATCGACTGTTGCTGCACAGGAGACCCTCGTCATAAGGATTCTGCATAGTCCTGGATACGTTTCTTGTAATACAGTTTTCACTTACAGGCTTAGTACTGTCTCTCGTTAATTAGGCCACTGAACAGGAATGCATTTTTTAAAGTAGATTTTCCCTAAAAGACCCATTCATACTCCAAGAGCAACAAAACATCCAGGTGTAATTTTTTAAAGTTTATATAGGTTTATGTAAAATTATCCAAATATGAAAGTTGGCATTGGGCCAAATACGTCTGTGATTTCTCCTGTATTATTCCTAACTGCTGTCTCTCATAACTGGCTGCCACTATTCCTGAGTAAAACAAAACCCAGAAGCATGGGGCAGGAGGCTGGGGGTGAGGTGGAGGAGCCTGGGGAGGAGCAGTAGCGGATGGACACGGCACCTAAAGTTCTGCGGATACGCTGAAAGGAAATACATGGCTCAGGCTAGTGAGAGCCAAACAAGCCTGGAAGGCAAAACTGTTTAATCTGGAACGTTCACATCCCTCTTCCAGGTGATGGTTGACTCTCCTGGGGACTGTTCGTAACTCTCATCACTCATGGCTCATGCCGGAACTGAGCAGCGCTCTCCTGCTGTGGAGGGTCCTGACCCTCCTCTCCGGCCCTGCCCTTCCTGAGGCTAGACCAGCTGCACACAAGCTCAGCAGCCCAGGGCCGCCTCCCACCGCTTCCAGTCCTGCTCTCATTTCATGCAGTTTCAAAAGGAAAAAGACATGTTTAGCAATCTCTGAATGTGAACCCCACTTCTGGAGAGCATGCTCTTACCCAGACATCCAGATACCCTCCTCAAGACCTTTCTTCCTTTCTGACTCCTCCAACCAAACACTACTAGTGTTTCTCTAAAACTTCTTCCCGAATTCAGGAAAAAGCTTTGACAACACCAAGACAGCATGGTGACAGGCACTTTAACATGTTTTGTTAGCAAATAAATTGCCACACTGTATTCCAGATGATTATACATTTTTAAAAAAAATGCATCAAATTTAATCATATCTAATATATAGCCCTAGAGTCAAGAGCCCTGGAAATCCAGAATATCAGCTATGCCTCAAAGTAGCTCTAGTGATGGGGACACATGTCACAGAACCTCAGCCTCTTCATCTAAAAGTGAGGTCTTAGCCTGATAATTCTTTAGTTTTCTTCCAACTCCAAAGTACTATAATCCTCTGACTCTAAGAGTGACCTTCAGAGAGGGAGAGGAGACCTTCAGTGCAGAATGACTTCTCTGGGGGTGGAGGGAAATGTCTTTGTTTTTCTTGCCAGTATTTCCAATAGCCTCTAGTTGGACAAATACTGTGATTTCTCGTTAAGTTAGGCTACAATGATTTGCTGCTTGTAGAAGACAATTCTGGTTTCTGGACCTCTGAAGGTATTTAGGATTTTAGGACAATAATGAAGGATAATGAAGGAATGAGATCCACCCCCCACCCCCGCAGTGGCCAGTGACCAGGACCTCACTGCCACTTGTGGTGGTACTGATCTCTGTCACCGGGCGCACTTCCCCTCCAGGGAGCACGTGGGAGATGGAACTGCCCGAGTCACGGCAAGGGCGAGCAGGACGGAGACCCTTCCTACACCTCACCCTCAACTGCAATAAACAGGGCATGAATCGGGGTACTTACACATTACCCACATAAACTTGAAGGTTCCAGAATTAATTGCTCAGTCATCTGGGCTTTAAGGACTTGTAAAATAAAAATATGAATGTTCTAAAGGCTTTTCTTTAAATATGTTTGAATTAAAACATTTTGGATTCTAGGCGTACCCTATATTTGTGGGAGAGGGGGCACAAGAATATAAATAGGGAATCCAGCCTGTTTCCTTTTTTTCTCTTCTAGCATGTGTGGGTTACCACAGTTACCATCCCAGCCACTGTCATTCCTGCCCCCAGTCCCGGGCGGGGATGGAGGAGAGACCTGTAGAGGCCCTGGCAGCAGGTTCTGGCATGTCTGGGCACCCAGTAAGTTCTGGGGGCCCAGGTAGCTGCAGGGTGCTCAAGAAGTGGATGGGGACCCTGCAGGCTCTGGGCAAGCACCCTCACCCCATGGTGTGGGAAGCTGCCGAAGGCAGGCTCAAGTAGGGCCCAGGAAAAGAGCCCTATTTGTCCAAGTTAAAGGCAGCACTGCTGCATTCCATTCTAACCAAAATAAGCCAGGTCTTTAAGCCTCTTTAAAGGCACCAAATACCAAAAAGGCTGGTACAGTTTTCTGTACCTTCACACGTATAGCAGATACGCATGCATGGAGGGGCTGGACGTCTCCAGCATGGCACCACTCAGGGTGCTGCCCCAATGAGCCAGCAGAAGGGGGCACAGGCAGCTCCTCTGAATGAACAATTGTCTGAAGAACTCAGCAAGCCTAAGGCTTCAGGGTGAGCACATTTTGGGAAGCTTATCAGTTGGTTCCTAAAAACCATCTTTTAAAAAAAAATAATTATTTACCTTTACTTTTATTTCTTTATTAAACTAAAAACCATCTTAACTCACGGAATCTGAATCTTAAATAAGTCTACCAAAGTATGTAATAGGGCATACACTCCTTCCAGAAGCAGGGCCTCAGGAATCCGCAGACAACACTGCAGGCCAGTGGGTGGGGGGGACTGTGAAGAGGGTGCAGGGATTTATTCACAGCACGCAAATGATTCGGGCCATTGACATGTTTGCTCCCAGGGTGCAGTCTGCCCCACCGGCACGACTGCAACAGAGTTTGCACTTAGCAGAAGGGTTTCAACAAGTCAGAATTTCTGTCCTGATTTTTGTGCTTAGGTTGTTTCTTTATAAAATCCCATCCCATCCTGCTCTGTGAAGTAGAACAAGCCCATACTAAGGAGAAATGTAAATGGTGCATTTTATTTCTCAAACTCTACCCGTGCAGACTCTGGCTCCAAGGTGGGAAAGCTTCTGGAAATAAAGACTAACTTCCGCCCTCCTGCTGCTGCACCAAAACTGAGCCTTAAATTGTGTCTGTCCCATACGGGCTGACAGGGAAGGCTTTCACAAGCTTGAGTGCACACAAGATTACATGCTTTGAGTGTTGGGAGGACCAACTTCAGGTTGGGATATCAGTTGTCTGTTTTCAACCCTTCAAGAACTAAGGAAGTTTTCCTGGCACAACAGACCTGAGCAATGTTACATGTTCCAGCAGGTTCCTGGTTCCAGACTGCCAGGGTGGTGACACAGGTCATCTGGGGCCTCACATAGAGGGAGCAGGAAACTAGCTGCACCTCTAAAAGGCTCCCTGGTCTTACCGTCATGAAACTAGCATGTAGAGGTACTCCCCACACATGTGACAGGTAAAAAAGAACTATGTCTGAGGCAGAGTAGAGTCGTGGGTTTTTAATTTGATTTTTTTTCAGATGGCTGAGGATAAAAGCGCTTTAAGAATGTCAATAGAAGAGAGGTGCCCCAGGCCCTGCCTGGTGCCACCTGCTCCACTTTCAGAACTTCAGAGATTTCTGTGAAATTAGGCCTAGAGAGATTTAGTTCCCTTCTCTAAAAGATGCGAAATCCCTAATCTGTCAGATGGATATGCCTAAGTAATTCCTCAGGACAGTAAGTAAATTGGTCAGAGCAAGAGAAGGCAAAATGAAACTAAGTAAAATGAAGGGGAAGGTACAAATTGTGTGCCTCAGTGTGGAAATTAAATTCAAACAAGAATGCTGGAGCTCATTATTACATGGACCTATGATATATACCAGAGAAATAGACTCTACTTCTAATAAACATCTAGTCAATATGTAAGACACATCACCACAGCTAGTCCACCTGTACTCCATACCCTGTCACATCTGATTCCCTTTAATCCTCTGAATGTCTAAACTTGTAAGACTCTCCTCTCCTGTTCTAGGTGTAAGGTAACTCAGCTCAGTTACCTAGAGTCGTGGCAACATCAAATATTAAGGCTGAGAGGATTTTAACGCTCTTCTAATCTAAATCTGTCATGAGATGAGTGGTTGTGTGTCTTGTCCAACACACACAGCTGGTAGGTGGCAGTACTGGAGGCAAAGTTTGGGCTCTACATTCCCAGGGAAGTGTCTACCAGTTTCACTACCTTCCTGATGACTTCTTAAGTCAAGAGTCATATCTTGTTCCCCTGTACAAGGAGGAAGAGGTTTATTTTGGAATGCTTTACAGGGCTTGGTTAAAATGGAATGTTACATGCTGATACACAGCCTGGGCTTGGGCTGCCTAGGTCAAAGGGATCACAGACTCAGGTCACTCACCACTAGAGGGCACTCAGATTTTCCCAGTTCATTTAAAAAGGCTTCCAAATACATTCTGCAAATGAAGTCTATCAACGTGATGACACTTTCTATCAGTAGTAAAAGGCAAATAGCCATTTTTCCAGACCATATGGATCCTGGGCATACGTGTCCAAATGTATGTGTGTATGCATATACATAAACACGTTGCAATTAATATATGTTTGGTATAGTTAAGGTTACTATTTCAGATTCAAGCCTGGTATTTCCTCAAAGAACTCTTTTATTTATTGCTTTCAAGTGGTAAGCACATTTTTGAAGGAAAAATTAACTTAAAAGTCAACTTACCTCCAGACCACTCACACAAAACCCAGTGGGCTCGTGCCTAAGCCTGCAGGCCTGCAGTATTCTAGGCAAGTCGTGCTGCTTGTTGGGACCCTAGGGGACTTTGATTTAAAAGGGAGAAGAGAAGGAGAGCATTCTTGCTTCAAAGGGAGATGAATAGAAGCCAGGCGATTACTTTAACCCTCTAGCTTATATTACTCACGGCCTTACTCTGAGCATGTGGAGAATTCCTGGAGGCTCATGCCTGGAGCCAGGACAACCCATTCTTTCTGTGGGGACTGAGACTTCCTGCCTGCATTATTAAATTCTGAGAAGGTCTATTCCATATACTTAAAAGAAGTTAAATTAATATATAACAGTTATTATTACTACCATAGAATTGCCCTGTCTGAAAAACACAAAAATCTTAAGAGTAGTCTTTGTAAAGAAAGGTGGGGTGTTTCTGCAACGCACCTGCCTCTCTAGCTGTCAGATTTGAGTTGCTGATGATTAGTGTTCTGGAGTCTAGATTCTGCTAAATTGTTTTCCTGCCCCATGGCACTTACAGCGCTTACCTGATAAAGATTAGCCTGTGTTTTGCCAAGTACTGTGGGAAACCTGGCTCACAGCATTGAAAAAGGATACATCCAATTCACTCTGGAAAAGAGAAAAGGGTGCAAGGATGAGAATGAGGCCCTGGGGCACCAGGCACTTCGCAGAGTCAGCGGCTGCTCTGTCCGCACGCCCCGAAGCCGGCGGAAGAGGCTCCTCTGCACGCAGGAGCGGGACAGTGGAAAGCCCTCGCTTTGGGATTGTGATTTTAAAAACATATGCTGCCGTTTGGAGTAACTTTATAGGCCAGAACGATCTTTAGAACATAGAGGGGATAAACTAACTCAACCTTTACAGATGATAGGTAATTTGTTTTGATAGGTTTATTAAAAACCTTAATAATGTGTATACCCTTTGAATCCATCAATTTCACCCCTAGAAGTTTACCTTAAGGAAATAATTAGATAACGGTACAACAATGCGTGATAGGGTATTCAGGGTGATGTTGATAGCAGCAAATTATTGAAAACAAGGGGGACTAGTTAAAAAATTATAGCAGATACACAAATGATGATGTCGATATATAAGTAATGACATACTATTGAATAATAAAGCAAGTTATAAAATGGTAAATACAGTATTATCCTGTGCATGTCTGTGGACACGGAGGTAGATACAGGTAGTTACATACAGACATATATGAAGCTGGAGAGGACATGCACCTAACGGTATGCACCAATAAGTGATTGGCTTACTGATCTCCCCTTTCCATTTGCTTAGATGTATTTTTAATTTTTTTCACTGAGCATAGACATTCATGTCATGAAAAAGTCACAGAGGGAGAACAAAAAGTAAACAGTTAAATTCGTCTTGGAAAGGACTCGCGGACCGCCGCGCACAGCACCGCCCGCCCCGACCCCACTTCCGCGCCACAACCCTCCGCTCCAGCGCAGCCGCCTCCTTAACGCTGCCCGGGGTGGCGTTCTGTTTTTGACACGTGATGCTGAGACGCTTCTTTCAGCCCAGACAGCAGCAGGAGACAGATCTCCAAATGTAAGATTTGGAAACTCTAAGATTAAAAATAGTCCCAGAAAGAATGTTTAAAACTCAGAAACTTAAAAATAAATTTTAGATGACAAGTCATTCTCTGTGAGTGGGACGGTTTCTCTTTTCTTTCCCAGAGTACTCTTTTCCCTTCTCTTTCTCTGTTTGTTTCTCCCGTCATCTTGAACTGGGTCCTCCAAGTCCCATATAATCACCAGGTTTAAATTAAATTCTAAGCTTTACTTCTGTGGTTTATGTGGTCACTGACTCTCCCTAGATTACAGCTGGAATTCAACAACGTGCTATTTATGCTCCGTTACTGAATGTGATAATAATAATTTTATAAACCTTAGCAATGGTAGTGCTTGCAGCCACTCTTTATTCTCCCAGGTTTAAAACATTGCCAATTTGGGAAATTACATTCTTCTTGATACATGTTCCCTTAAAGTGGTTAATCATGGCCAGCTCTGAATCACAGACCCTGACTTGCCACCAGTCTGTGTTGAGAGGGGGGTGTCCAGAGGTGAGTGGGAGCTAGAGTTACGCTGCCCAGTATGGTAACCACCAGCCTCATGTGGCGATTTAAATTAATTAAAATTAAATAAAAGTTCCTCGTTTACACTAATCACATTTTAAGTGTTCAAGAGGCACATGTGGCTGGTGCCTACTGCATTGGACAGAACAGGCACAGCACATTTCTAGAACTACTGAAAAGTTCTTTTTGATACTGCTGGTCTATGGTGCTCTGTCCAAGCAATCAATACAGAGATGGATTTTAAGGCCAACTTCAGTGCTCTCTGTACCCTCAAAGCCAGTCTCTGGAATGGCCCAACTTCCAGGTTTGGAGGGCACCAATCCCCTCCTAGTTAGAGGCACTACCATGGCGCAGAGGCCACTATGCAGCTTCCCAGCTCCAGCATCGGAATTAAGAAGCAGCTGACAATAAGTCTCATGCATTAAGGCAGTGGTTCTCAGACAAGGCTGGATCAGAATTACCTGTACAGCTTATTAAAACACAGACTGCTGGGCCTCAACCCAGTGTTTCTGAGTCAAAAGACTGGGATGGGTCCAGAATTTTTAATTCTTACCAGTTCCCAGCTGATGCTTATGCTGCTCGTCCAGGGACCACACACTGAGATCCTCTGCACTGAAGCAAAGCAGACAAACTAACTGATTGTTCCACCAAGGAGTTTGCCAAATGTTACTTCTGGCATTCGGAGTTAGACTGACGATAAAACTTCCTTCTTTTAAAAGATTTTATTTATTTATTTTTATAGAAAGGGGAAGGGAGGGAGAAAGAGAGGGAGAGAAACACCGATGTGAAAGAGAAACATCAGTTGGTTGCCTCTTGTACACACCCCTACCAGGGACTGAACCCGCAACCCAGACATGTGCCCTGACTGGGAATTGAACTGGCGAGCTTTTGCTTTATGGGACAACACCCAACCAAGCCACACCAGTCAGGGCAAGATATAACTTCTTAACACGGGTTTTGCCCTTAGCAGGCTTTAGTGCACTCAATATTAAGTAACTATGGATTCCGCTCACTGTCTCAGGAAGAAGCAGGTTGGAAACAAGGCCTTCCTGATCATTTTATTTAAAAGCAAAATGAAATAAACCAAACAACTTTTAAAAATCATCTTGTGCCACTACTACTTTTCAAGAATGTCTAACCAAGGCAGAGGAAGGCCTATGGTAGCAGAGTAACTGATTCTTTTTATAAAGACTATTGATTTCAAACTAACTACAAAGCTAAAGTCAGCAAGATAGTGTGGTACTGGCAGAAGGATAAGCACACAGATCACTGGAACAGAACTGAAAGTCCAGAAATAAACTCGTATATTTATGGTCAATTGATTTTTGACAAAGGTGCCAAGATGCTTCAGTGGGGGAAAAGATGAGTCTTTTCAATAAACAGTGTTGGGACAATTGCATATCCGCACACAAGAGAATGAAGTTAGACTTCATCCCAACCACATGCAAACACCATACGTCATGACACCACTTCACACCATATACAAAAATTACTCATAATGGATCAAAGACCCAAGTAGGAGCTAAAACTATAAAACTCTAGGAAGACAGGAGTGAACCTTAATGACCTCTGGTTGGGCAAAGCCTTTTTAAACATGACACCAAAAACATAAGCAACAACAACAAAATAAATTAACTAAGTTTCATCAAAATAAAAAGTTATTGTACTTCAAAGGGCACCATCAAGAAAATGAAAAGAAAACCATTAAATGGGAGAAAATATTTCCAAATCATATCTGATAGAAGACTTGTATTCTGAATATAGAAAGAACTCTTACAACCCGACAATAAAAAGACAGTGCAATTGAAAAATGGGCAAAGGGTTTGAACAGACATTTCTTCCAAAAAGATATACAGATGGCCAACACACACATAAAAAGATTCTCAACATTGTTACCCATTGTGAAACACAAGTCAAAATCTCAATTGATTAGTCTCTATATCACTTCATCCACTAGGATGGCTATAATAAAAAAAGACAGATGATAAGTTTTGCTGAGGATGCAGAGAAATGAGAACTTTCATACACTGTTGATGGAAATTTAAATCATGCAGCCACTTTGGAAAAGTTTGGCAGTTCATCAAAATGGTTTAAAATTTAAAAAAAAAATCAATTCCCAGTCAGGGCACATGCCTGGGTTGCAGGCCAGGTCCCCGTGAGGGCCATGTGAGGTGCAACCATACATTGCTGTTTCTCTCCCTCTCTGTCTCCCTCCCTTCCCCTCTCTCTGAAAATAAATAAATAAAATCTTAAAAAAAAATAGGTTAAGTAAATAAATATGTAAAATGTTCACAAAATATATTAATAAAAAAATTTTTTTTTTAAATTTCCCAATTACAGTCGTCATTAAATATTGTATCAGTTTCAGGTGTACAGCATAATGGTTAGACATTTACATAACTTACACAGTGGTCACCCTGGTCAGTCCAGTACCCACCTGGCACCACACATAGTCACTACAACATTAGTGACTATTCCCCGCGCTGTACTTTATATCCCCATGGCTATTTTGTAACAATCAATTTGCATTTCTTAACCTCTTCCCCCTTTTCACCCAACTCCCTAACCCCCATCGCATCTGACAATCAGTTTGTTCTTTGTATCTGTGAAACTGTTTGTTTTGTTTGTTTATTTGTTTTTTTAAATTCCAGATATAAGTGAAATCATATGGTATTTATTTGTCTTTCTCTGTTTGACTTATTTCACTTAGCATAATATCCTCTAGGTCTACAGTTGTTGCAAATGGTAAGATTTCATTCTTTTTTATGGCTAAGTAATATTTCATTATATATATGGACCACATCTTCTTTATCCAATCATCTATTGATAGACACTTAGGTTGCTTCCCTATCTTCGCTACTGTAAAAATGCTGCAATGAACATAGGTGTGCCTATATCTTTTTGAATTGGTGTTTTGGATTTCTTCAGTTAAATACCCAGAGGTAGGATTGCCGGTTCATATGGTAGTTCTATTTTTAACTTTCTGAGAAACCTCCATAGTGGCTGCACCAATTCAAACTGTTAACCGTGGAGTTACCATGTCATCCAGCAATTCCTCTTCTAGGTACCCAAGAGAACTAAAAACATGATTCCACACAAAATGTGCTCACAAGTGTTCAAAGAAGCATTATTCATTAATACCCAAAAAGTATAAATAGCCCCAGTGCCCACCAGTTGATGAACGGATAAACAGAATGAGGCATATCTATATAGTGAGATACTATTTGGCAATGTAAAGGAAACAATTACTGATACATGCTACAACACTGATGAATCTTGAAAACATTATGCTATGCAAAAACAGCCAGTCACAAAAGACTACCTTTTGCACAATTTACAGAAAATGTCTAGAACAGGCAGACTTATAGAGAAAGAAAGTAGATTTGTGTTTAGGGCCTGGAGCAGGTGGTAATGATAACTGGGAGGGAAAAGCTACTGGCTATGGTGTTTTCTTTTGGGGTGATGAAATATTCTAAAACTGATTGTGGTGATGGGCGCACAACTCTGGATACTAAAAACTCAATACTTAAGTGGGCGAATTGTATGGCATGTAAATTATATTTCAATACAGTTGCCTTTTCTTTCTTTTTTTTTTTTTTAAAGGACTACTGGAAAGGAACTCATGCATCTCTTAAGAGGAGTAAAAGGAGTTGATTTTGACCTTGAAAGCAAGCATTTGGGTGGAAATGATTTAAATTAAAAGAGTACTGGTATTTTACAAGGGGAAGCAGAAGAAAGAACAGAGAGCAAATTAGATAGCAAAATCTCTTAATTGAGAGAAAGACCGAAGAGGCTCTTAGTCTTGTAGAAATGGTTCTTTACAAAGAACTAAGGCACACATAAGTTTATAACACTTTGCCTGAGCCAGAAACAAAGGTAAAGAAAATCTACCATCATTTGAATTTTAACTTTTACATATTAGAGCTCTGTATTAACACATGTTCTCCATACAGACCCATTTCTGGGAGACGGGCCTCAGAATGAAGCCATTTTTTAGTCATGAGACTTACCACTCGGCTGAAGTACTCATCTAAAACTTCCACAAAGTTATGGATAAATTCATAAATTGCCATCTCATTCTGAAATAAAAAGGGAAGGATGCAGTCAGTTTTAGAATGGTCCATGTGTAAATCAGACACAAGCTGCCCGGCCAGCAACGAGGTTTTAGAGCTTGTGGCTTGGTATGCAGCTAATAGTGGGAGCAAAGTAGCTTCCCACAGACAAGTCTTCAGAATAGTTTTATGGGTCACTTGTTTAACGTAAGTTTATTAAGAGGAGAAAACCGAGAAAACCTTAACCTCTAATTTTTTTTTTTAACGTGCACGATGAATCTAGCTGGACTGCAGTTGGGCTGAGTCCAGCGTTCAGAACTCTGAGCTCTACTCCCTGACTTCATCAACAACTGGCTGGAGCACAATTTCTCAGGTTCTGCATGCCACCACTTTTCCATCTGTGAAGATGGGGAAACCGCCTCAAAGTGTGCTTCACCGATGAAAAGCTGAGATTTCAAAGTATTTTAGATCTTAAACACCCTTTCAGAGATTCCATGGCCATAGGTGCTGTTGATCTGGGACTGACATTTCTGAAAAAGTAAACTAAAATCTGAAGAGATGTAATTACAACACAATCACATTTAGTTTGCCCTGCTTCTGATGTGCCAGCCTCCGCCTAATCCCACACTGACTGGTCACTACACTGTATAAGCTGCCCCACGCGCCCCACGTGGCAACAGCAGGGCACGAGGACCACATGGTGCTGAGGAAGGCTTTCTGTGGTTTTGTGCTTCTCTACAAGCCACTTATCTAATCCAATAAAAATCCCAGGTATTTCTCTTCCACACAGCTTTCTGTAGCCTTGATAGAAACCAAGATCCTTCAGTCCTGGTCAGATATGCCAAGGTTGAGGGTTCAATCCCTGGTCAGGGTACATACAAGAATCAACCAATGAGGGGGGAGGGGGGAGGGGAGGGGAGAGGATGCAAATAACTGTAATTGAACAACAATAAAGTAATAAAAAAATAAATAAAAAAAAAAAGAATCAACCAATGAGTGCACAGATGGATGGAGTTAAAAATCAATGTTTCTTTCTCGCAAATCAATATAAAACAAAATTTTTTAAAAATTGGAAAAAAATCAACATAAATCTTAGGGAGGCAAGTAGGAGAGTAAATGCCAATGTAAAAAGAAATAAAAATCAGACTGTTATGCCTAACTTTTTTGCATCTTCCATAGGCTCTTCTATTTTCTTACCTCAATGTCATTAACTCCAACCACAATGAAGAGAGCAGCATACTGCCGATATATCAGCTTAAAATCCTTATATTCAATGAAAGAGCACTGAATAAAACACAATTAGATATTAATTGCTATGGTTGACAGGGATTTCTTCAAAATGGCACGCATAATTTTTAGGTTCTCATTTGAGCATCTGTCAAGACATTCCTAGAAATACCCAACATTAAAATGTTACCCATCTTTGCTGGTTGCACCTCTTCACAATATTCAGTGGACCACTTGGAAGCATTTCTACTGGGAGGTGAAAAGTCTGTGAGTTCACACAGGTTCCCGCCTATGCTCCTTCTCTTTCTTTGCTTGGTTCTGTGTGGAACTCAGCAGGCAAAGCTACTAAATAATCAGCTATTTAAAGTGCCTCCAACATGAAAATAAATCAAAATGACAAGATTTTCTTCTTTCCACCTTCTCTAGGCTCTTTTGGAAGCAGTTAGGGATTTAGTTTTGTACTATTTAAGAGTCACTGCAGAGTCAAATATATGTAGCATACACACGTGCAAAAAAAAGCAGAACAAAACTCGATTTCTTTTTCCTAGACTCACAGAAAGAATCGATGTAGACTCTTTTATAAATTATTTAAAGATGGCTTTTGTGTGGCAATGCTAGACAAAATCTCTCATTGTAAACACTACTTCCTATGAATTAATAACTAGCTCACCACCACTGACTTGTGGACAAAACAACTCCCTCCCCACTTATCTGTCTCCTACAGTCACTGTACAAAGAGTGATGGGAAGGCACGGGGTAGACAGGAACTGGGGAGCAGACTGAAGGCCGAGTCTGCCCTTCCTTTGGCCTTCTGGGTGTGCCTGACCAAACGTGCTTGAGTACCAGCTGTATGGCCTTTTGCATTGGACATGTTGCTCTCGGGTGCCCGGATGCACCTGGGATTGAAGCTGCAAGTTTTGATGATGGGATTTCTTCCATGGGAAAGCCACCTGACAAACTATAAAATGGAGGGCTATGAGGCTTTTATTTAAAATTAGGATAAATGTAATAAGTACCAGACCATTCTGTAGCTTTTGGCTCACTGTAGAGCCAATGTGATTTCCAGTCAATTGGATCTTCCAAAGAACCACGACCTATTTGAACGAACTGAGGAACATTTTTCAAAGCCTTGCAGGAGTTTCTGACATTAAAAAAAAAGTATTAAAGCACCTTTGTGGATAAAATAAAAACTAAGCTGAGAGTGGGCTGCTTTGGTGCCTGATTATACCAAAGCCCAGTGGGTTTCTATTAAAGTCTAAAATAATTTAGACTGCTTCAAAAATATCTAAAAGTATATTCATTCCAAAACACATATTTCAAAGGATAACCTATCGGTGAAAAAAGGTGTTTAAAATCATGGAGCTGAAATTACAGAAAGATTCAAATGTGAATCTTCTGGAGCGTGTTTATCTTAACGTTGTGGCTATTTACACAGCCCTTTGACAGCGTCTGTTTCCTCTGACAACTGCACGAGGCAGTGTGTGCAACAGCAGGCCAAAGCAGTAATTCAAAGAAGACTCTTGAGATGTTCTGACTGGAAAATCAATTCAGAAGCCAAGGGAAACACAGTTCCAACGTGTTAACTTCTGAAGCACTGATGTAGCTTAATATGTTATGACTTAGTGGTTCCCACAGGCAGCCTTTCTATGTAGGGAGTGAAATGGAGAACTGGCAAAATGAATGGGTGTTTTAAACAAGCTTTCTGATTTTGCCTCAGTTTGTTCAGTGATTTCCAACAGATTCAAAGTTTAGGATCTAGATTAGGCAATTCTTCAATTAAAGTTCTTTGTAAAAATAAACTCAATTTAAAAAATTCCTGTTTATTATTATTTTAATGATTTAATTTAACCTCAATTTTGGAAGAATAAATGGATTTATTGTTTCATTTTTTAACATCCATTTTTCCTATCTACATAATAAAATAAGACAGGTGGAAATCAAGTTTGTTTTTAAATCACTAGTTTCCGTGTTCTGTGGGTGGTACATTCACAGAAATGGTGAGCAGAAAGAGCTGCGCCCCATGAGAACCACACCGGTCCCTCGGCACAAAGTGGGTCCTTAGTGTTTGCCTCTGTGCTAGCCACCTGACCAACTTCTGGCTTAAAGAAAGCCACCTGCTACAGGCACTCCTAAGAGTTCTAAGGGCTGAAGCCATAAAAACAAATAAAGAAGTTATGTCTACTAGTAGGAATACATTTGAGTTGCCACTTCTACCGTGCATTGAGATAAATATGCTGACCTAAATATGAATCCAAGACTGTTCTGGCTTTCTTTGTTTTTATTTTCCTCAAGGAGATATAAGGAGAAGTAAGGAGATGTAAGGAGAGCTTTGCTTCAGTTTCATTTTACTTCACTTGCTATTTTCCCTAATAGCTGTTGCAAGAATGAAGTTCGAATAAAACAATGGTCCTTGAGACACAGTAGCAGCAGATTTGCCCCTGCTGAGTTGAGTGCAGAGATAAGAGAGAGAATCAGAAACTTACTTGTTCATTGGACCGAGAGAGACAGCTCTTTATGACTTCTGTTTCCAGAAGTGTACGTTTATTGATCTCCACATGTTCGTAGTACTTAGAGAGTCGAGTCTGCCCTTGTTTATTCACCATGAGGAAAAATTTTATCATTTTTTTTCCTGGCCAGTGTTTTTCCAAATGTAGGTCAAAAGTTATGGCAAGGGGTGGCTGTAACTAGAACCTGAAGGAGGAAAGAACAACAGAAGGGCAAGATCAAATTTCTCAAAGAATCATATTAAATGTGTTCTATAGATGAACAAGAAGTAAATAAAGTATCTTCTGATATCATTGGTCTTCACTACGATGAACTAAATGAAGTTTTACTAAATAACTAAACATAAATGGTCATCAGTTATCTTCCAAAATATTTTTGTGTATCCACAGTACCTCTACTCATATCTGTTGCATTGAATCATCAATCTTGTTGGACACCAACTATGTGTTAAGAACCAGAAGAATATGGAAATGAAGAAGTAATGATTTCTGACCTTCACACCTAGTAAAGGTGCTAGATACGTCAGCAACGGCAGTCCAAGGCGATGAGCTGTAACTGGTGCACAGAAGGGAAGGACAAGGAACATGGCAGGAGAGATGGGAATGGCTTCCCAAAGAAGGGATACCTAAAAAGTCCTTGAACAATGATCTAGAGGAAATGACGCTGAGGCAGAGGAAACAGGTATAAAGCTCTGGAAAGTTCACTGTAGCTGTAGTTCAGGGTGCAAGAATAGTCACAGGAAATCGAGTTGCTCACATAAGACGAACTTGGCTTTAGAAGTCATGCTCAGGAATATGGCCTTTACTTTATGGACAACAGAGACAAGACCTATGTAGGGAAGCCTTTCCCTCCTGACTGTTGGAAGCAGTGGTCATAACAGCAGCGATCTGTTAAAGTCCTCTAACACGGCTGAGCGACAAGTCCTGTGAGGCCTTGCACTAAGCAATTTACGAATGTTATTTAACTTTCACAATTCTCTGAGGCACGTACTTCTGTTATCCCCATTTAAAGGACAAGCACATTGAAGGTGAGGGGTGTTAAGACCCCCAGAGGCCCTGGGTCACTTTGTGTTTAGAGGCAAGCTGCAGCTTGGAGGACAAGCATGTGTGCGGGCCTGTGACAGCTCCGAACTCATCCTCACCACTCAGGAGTCCACACTTGTGGTTTCGTTTCCAAGTCAGCGGTACAGAATCTCATGTTTGTGCCTTTTATAGACTAACATAGATTTTGAAATACAGATTTTGAAATAATCAATTGCAAAAAAGCACAACACTGACCGATGGCCAGTCTGTCTTTCATCATGCGCATCCCAGCTGCCTCACTGCATTATCTGACAATATCATAGTCACATTTTGTAGTATGTGCGACCCGTGCAAAATTCCAAGATTAACAATACCTCTTACATCAACTTTTAAAATTTAGAATAAGTTTACCAAAAAGTTGCAGCAGATTATGGGATAATACTTGGACTAAGTTTTATATCATTTTTTGCGTTCCCAGCTCATCTCTTATTTCCTCAGCTCTGCCAGACAGGTGGCTGTGTCACAACAATCCAAAGAGAAAGCGCCAGGCCCAGCCTGGCAACGCCCGGGGCTGCTGCGTCCGTTCAGCATGAGGAACAGGATGTTATCTAGACCGGCTCAGTGGGGACATGACAGCTGTGCCACGGGGGAGGCCTGTGGTCATTCACTCTCTTTTCCAGGAAGATAAACTCACTACCGCAGGTGGGATTGCAACATACTCTGTGTTGTTTAATCATTTGGTATTATGTGCTGCTTTTTTAAAAAAAATTATTGATTTTAGAGAGAGAGAGGAAGGGAGAGAAAGAGAAACATCAATTTGTTGTCCCGCTTATTTATGCGTTCATTAGTTGATTCTTGTATTTGCCCTGACCAGGGATCGAACCCGCAACCTTGGCATATCAGGTTGACACTCTAGCCAGCTGAGCAATCCAGCCAGGGCCACATGCTGTTTTTATTCTCTTCACAAATTATTGCCAGTACATTAAGGCAAGTGACTAGTAAATTAAGATTATCATCCTTTTTTTTAAATTTCTTTTCAGCAAAGTTATTTTAAAACCATATTTATGAAAGTTGGAAATTACAATTCTATACCCTGGATTTCAATTGCCAGGTAAAAGAAAAAACTATTGTCTCCAAAAAATTCATGTCTAACCCTTTGCCTTTAAATGCCCTGGTCGCATTAAGTGGTAAAATAAGATGTAAAATGATCCCATTGAGATGTTACACCAAGGGATCAAATTGGTTTCTACCTTACAAGCAGGGCATTCCTTCCTACTGACTTCAAGAGCAAGGACAACAAACAAGGATGTGGTGAATTGATACTCATTTGGGTTCAAGTCTTGTAAATAGGAGCTGAAGGCAACTAAAGACTTGAATACAACACTATTTTTGCATACTCATAAACAATTACACAATATATAATGGTAGAATTATACTGTAGTACTAAAATACACAAAATTATAAATTGTTTATATTATAAAATATATGCCAAAATGTACAATGCAGAAACTCAGAACAAGTATATATTTTAGAACTGAAGATGAATGTCTTAAGCATTTATTTGGCTTACTATCATCAGGGAGGAAGGAGATCAAATAATTATGAAACTGAGGTAGGGCAATAAGGAATAGGTTGAGACAAGTGCTGGGAGTGGTGAGGGAGCAGGTATGAACTTCCTGTCCTTATAAACTCTCTGCATTCAACAACACACAAGGTTGGGAAAGATGTTTTGATAGTCAGGAAGTTAGATTCCACACCCAAGAGCCTGTGTGAATGTGCAAAGAAAAATGAAATATCACTGGGGAAAGTGTTCATTATATAAAGAGTGCAAGGCTATGGGAGTTAGGTAGATTCACAGTAGTATGTGAACAAATCAGTGCCCCAGGATCCTATGTGATACAGACGTACTGCTTAGAGAAAAGAGAGACTGGAAAGACAGGAGTACCTATGGGCAGTTTTCAAATTTCTGATGGGGTATTTCTGGGATTTAGAACTGGAAGTCTTGCCCTGACCAACGTGGCTCAGTTGGTTGGGCGATGTCCCGCAAAGTAAGAGGTCGCCGGTTTGATTCCTGGTCAGGGCACGTGTCTGGATTGCAGGTTCGGTTCCATTCCAGGTTGGGGCATGTACGAGAGGCAACTGATCAATGTTTCTCTCTCAGATCAGTTTCTCCCCCTCTCTTTCTCTCTCCCTTTCCCTCATTCAAAAAAAAAAAAAAAAAAAAGAAAAGAAAAGAAAAAAGCCCTGGCTGGTATGGTTCACTGGCCTGAGGACTGAAAGGTCACTGGTTCCATTCCTGGTCAGGCACATGCCCTAGACTGCTAGCCAGGCATCCAGTTGGGGACGTAAGAGAGGCCACCAATCTATGTTTCCCTCTCACATGTGTCTCTCCTTCCTTTCCCCTCTCTCTAAAAAGTAATAATATAGATAAAATCTTAAAAAACCTTGCCTAGGATGAAAAAAAATAAAAAAAAAGCAAAACCCCAAACTGGAAGTCTTTTATACAACAGACTGTCGTATCCAAAGATGACAACTAGATTTCAGCTTGGGTGCCAACTGTGACTAACTGCACTCACTGCTTCGGGCACTGTGTCGGGAAGGTCCTGGAGCTGTTTTCAGGTTCAGAAGAAAAGAATGACAGGAGCAGTTAATAATGTCAGTCATGGGTTAGAAAGCAGGGTGTGGCAACACATGCACCTATCTGTCATCCCTGATGCGCCCTCCCTTCATTCTGCCAACAGGAAACTGACCATCTGAGAGGTGAAGTCCTGAATTCTGGTCTCCTGACTCATAATATAATGCTGTATTTATCACACTGCCTCTTTGCCTCACTCAATGTGCTAGATGTTATTAAATATTCATTTAGGCTTAATAAACATCAATGTCAGGTAGCTTTGGGAATGATCAAGTCAATGTTCTCTTTTCTAATGCACACTTTGCCATTGCACAATTAATTTGGGAAATTCCAAACAATTCTCTGCATGAACATAGTACGAAGTTACCAGAAATGAAAACGGTATTTGATGATGGCTAACATCTTTCCTGGCTCTAAATGCTTTCTGCAGATTCCTAAATTGTATCTCTCTCTCTCTTTCTCTCTCTCTCTCACTCACTCACTCTAAGGTAATATCAGACAAAAACATGTTGATTTGCTCCATATAAATCATTGAAATAAACCCCCAAAGTTAAAAAGCAAATTTCCACCAAGGAAATGCATACATTATATATACTGTATTCATACAGTATAATAGTTAAAAGCTTGTGCCCTGGCTGGTGTAGCTTAGTGGATTGAGCGCGGGCTGGAAACCAGGGGGTCCAGATTCGATTCCCAGTCAGGGCACATGCCTGGGTTGCAGGCCAGGTCCCCATGGGGGCCATGTGAGAGGCAACCATACATTGCTGTTTCTCTCCCTCTCTGTCTCCTTCCCTTCCCCTCTCTCTAAAAATAAATAAATAAATAAAATCTTAAAAAAAAAAGTTAAAAGCTTGTCTGGCTCGACTACTTACTGGTTTTGCGATCCTGTGCAAGTTACTTAATCTTTTTGTACTCAGTCTGAAGTACCATGGAAAAATAACAGTCGTACCTGATGGGTTGTGAGGGTCAGAGGATAAGTAATGTAAAGTCCTCAGAACCTGCTCAGCGGCTGGCACACAATGAGCATTATGTAGGTAAGCGCTGGACAACGTCCTTATGACAGTGCAGCGCCTCTTCCTCAGTGAGGCCTTTCCTGCTTATGCCAACCCCTTCGCTCTAACCATGAAAAGCTGGTCCTCCTTTCTTGGAACTCATCACTGTACCTTACAAAACCTGCCACCCTATATCAGCAATGTTCAACCTGTGGGCTGCAGCAGACACACTGGTGAGTCACAAGGACTTTTAAAACATGCTGTACCTTACAATCTAGGCAGCGGCACTGATGTCTTTTCCATTAGACAGTCAAATAGAAAAACGACAACAGTAAACATAACAATAGTCATCCGGTGTGAATGAATCAAAAGTATACCTATTTTTTTGTCAGATCAGCAAAAAATATATTTTTGGTGTGCTGCAGAATTTTAGTAATTAGCTTGGGTGCCATGAGATGAAAAAGGTTGAAAATCACTGCCCTATAGTGATTTTCACTTTTTTTATTGTGATGGTAAGAGAGGTGCTTCATCCTGTGACCCACACGCAGGAACATGTACCATCTGAAACAGAAGTCCACAAACCGGCGCGGACCCGTGCTGTACGCACTGCACTCCAGTACAGACTGACGCTGTGTGGGACCTGGGTTACAAAGATGTATGGATTTTTCAAAATTCAGCAAATGTACTTTAAAGATTCATGCATTTATTATATGTAAATTTTTTAAACGATTTTATTTCTTTTTAGAGAGGGGGAGGGAGAGAGAGGGGGGAAAACATCAATATGATAGGAAAACATCAATCGGTTCCTTTTGTATGTGCCTTGATTGGGGACCAAATCTGCAACCCTGGCATATGCCCTGACCGGGAATCGAACCTGTGACCTTTCACTTTGTGGGATGACGCCCAACCAACTGAGCCAGGCTTTTCAGGGTGTTTTATTATATGTAAATTTTATAAAAAGAAACTAATATTCTAGTCAATGATATAAATGTTGAAGTATTTGGGGGAAGTGTATTGATATCTATACTTTATTTTGAACTGAAAACTAAGATAAACTGATGGATAGACAGATGGATGGTTAGATATATGACAAAGTAAGTAGAGTAAAATATTTATGGTAGAATCTAGGTGGTGAGTACATGGGAGTTCACTTTGAAATTCATATATATTATATAATTTGTGATATAAATATTACATACATAATATATGTAATTTTATATATATAATTAGTGGTCCCTTAAATAAAGTGTTAAATGAACATTAACTTGATGTATTTTCATCATAAAGTAAATATGCAGACTCTGCAATTTAATAGAAAAATGTTGATAAAATAATGTTAAGTCAAAATATCAGAACACTAAATTCTATACTCACATGGATTACAAGTATGTATGTAGAAGGAATATCTAAATAGCTAAAGATTAAAGAGACCAGATAGAGCCCTGGCTGAGTGGACTGTTGTCCCATACACTAAAAGGCTGAGGGTTCGATTCCTGGTCAGGACACATACCTAGGTTGTGGGTTCAATCCCTGGTCCAGGTGCATATGGGAGGCAACCAATAGATGTTTCTCTCTCTCTCTCACCCCCCTTCCTCTTTCTAAAATCAATAAACATATCCTTGGGTGAGGATTAAAAAAAAGAGAAACCAGATAGAAATCATACAAAAACAAGAAATAAAACAAGCAAAAAGAAAAAGAGACCAGACAGATGAACCTTGAAAACATTATGCTGAGCGAAAGAAGCTAGTCACCAGGACAACATATTACAAGATTCAATTTACATTGAATGTCTAGAATAGGCAAATCTATAGTGACAGCAAGTAGATTGAAGGTTGCAAGGGATGGAGGTTCAAAGGGTGAGGGCGAAGAGGTGGAGAGTTCTGGTGACGGTTGTACAAACGTGGATATATGAGAGTATAGAAGCCATTGAATTGTAAACTTTGAATGGGTGAGTTGTATGGTATGTGAATTATATCTTGTAAAGCTGTTTAAAAAAAGAGATAGACTAGACAATCAGGAAGAGCTTCCAATGCCTAAGCTAGAATTATTTGAACAACAAACAACATACTAGATTATAACCCTTAACAGGAAGACAAGCAACACAATTAAAAAATGAACAACAGATCTGAAAATACATTTGAACAAAGAGGATACATGAATGGCTAATAAGCACTTGTAAAGATGTTCAACATCATTACTCCTTAGTAAAATGCCAATTAAAACCACTACTATCTCACACCCACTTGAATGTCTATGATTAAAAAGGAAGCAAATAAGTGCTGGCCAGGATATGGAGACACCAGAACCCCATACAGTGCTGGTGGGAACGGAAATGTTATAGCTACTTCGGAAAACAGTTTGGCAGTCTGTTAAAAAGTTAATACAAATTTATCATATTATCTAGCAACTCCTATGTATGTAACCAAGAACTGAAAACACATATGCACAGAAAAGACTTGAACGTGAATGCTCATAGAAGTATTATTCATAATAGCCCCAAAGTGGAAACAACCCAAATGTACATCAGCTAATGAAGAGATAAACAAAATATGGTATATCCGTATACAATGGAAAACAATTCAGCAATAAAAATGAACAAAATACTGCTACATGCTACAAAGAATGGATGAATCTTGAAAATATTAAGTGAAAGAAGTCAGTTGCAAAATTCTACCTACTGTATAATTCCATTAATATGAAATATCCAGAAAAGGCAAATCTATAGGTAGAAATTATATTGGAGTCACCTACGGCCAGGAGAGGGAAGTTTGGAGCAAATTGGGCATGGCATTTCTTTTTGGGATGATGTAAATCTTTCAACACTAGATTGTGGATTTATACAACTTTATAAATTTACTAAAAATCATTCAATGTATATGTACACTGTACAAAGTTCAGAGCTAGCATGAAATATAAGCAGGATACTAAGCAGAAAAGCAGAAAAGGAAGGAATTATAATGATAAGCGGAAGAGGAATTATACCAAAACGTTTTTTGCTTAAACGTAGATGGTAGGACTAGGGGCAACTTTTAAGAAGTATGTTACTTAAAAATTTTTTATTTATTGATTTTTTTAGAGAGAGTGAGAGACAGAAGCAGACAGACAGAGAGACAGCAATTTTGATGCTTTCATTGGTTGATTCTTGTACGTGCCCTGACCGGAGAGCGAACCGGCAACCTTGGTGCGCCGAGACAACACTCTACTGAACTGCGCTGCCAGGCCCGGGCCAAAGCTGTGCTACTTTTAATGCCGCACACAGAAAGCCTGTTTAAAAGCTGAGCTACATTATATAATTTTGCAAAATTATTCAACTAAAAAATGTTTACTCTGAATAATGAAGCTGTTGTTTCATTTACTATGGCATTTCTAAATGTTGTATTTCTTTAAAATATATATTGTTTTCCAAAATGGATGTGCTGAGAGCATCAGTTAGTATGGCCCAAACACAGGAACCATGGAAATAGATACTGCTAGGTTCTGTTCGCCACCGTATCAGTTCTCTCCATAGACCTCATGGGCTCTTTCTGAACTTCTCCATACCTCCACGAGAGGAAACCACAGATCAATAACAGACTTTCATCTAATCTGCAGCACTTAACTCAGAGTTTGTAATATACTCTTTTTTTTTTTTTTTTAGATACTAAAACACTTTGTTTCTTTGCTTCAGTATCCAGCGGAATTCCACATTGATTCAGTGTCCTCATCTGTCACCTGGGAATGACAGTGGCCTCGCAGACTTACCGGGAGGACTGGACGAGATAAAGGGAAAGGAAAGCATTCAGCCGAGTCCCCTCGTTCCTCCTCCTCCTCCCCAGTGTAAGCGAGATGTTCTTCCTAGCAGGTTCTTCCCGTTGCAGCTCTACTGAAATGTGACCTCAAGAAACTTGTCGCCCATTCTGCCTTTCTCTTCATCTTTGCTCCTGACCCTCGTCCCTGTCTGTCTGTCTAAACCTCTCCTCTGATTCAGGGCACATTTTCAGTAGCTTCAGCTGAGACTTTTACTGCTGTTAAATCTCTGGGTCACTCAAATATTTCAACATTTGATTAACGTGGCATTAAACACATTTATATGTATGCTGCTTTATTTTTTACTCAAATACTTTTTAAGTAGCCCAATCCCCTTAAAATCTTAAATTCCAGTGAAATCCAAGATTTGTGGAAATCCTGAAGCTATCGGTTCTGCAGAAAAATTAGGAGAACACTTTGAGAATAACCCTTAACAGTATTATCTGAAAAATTTCTAAAGCTTTATGTATCTCTCAGATCTTGATCTAAAGCCATTTTGGTAAATTTATTAAAAAGTCTGATTAAATTCTGGTCCAAAACACAATGTAAGTCTCCAAACAAGTACGGTTACTTGTAACTTTAAAACATAAATAAATAAAGCAGAGACAAGCTGGAATTTTTATTGAAAAGGGTAGATAATGTATATTTGGACATGTTCAAGTATCAGATTTCCTATCCTAAATTATGGGGGTGACTGGAAAAATTTTAAGGTCTTTACTAGGAACGTGATTAAGGCAGCAGGAAGAAAAATAATATTTCAAAAACTGAGGATAAGGAATTTATATACTATTAATAGACCATTACATTGTCTATTTGAAAGTGCCCGTTTTATTTTTGTTCGTTAGTCATCTGTGTGTAAGTGTACACGTGTGCGTGGAGTGGGGGATGGAGGGTGGAGAACAGTCTGCCCGACTCTCAGGCCGGTGGTGGCGGGAGGCGCGCGCAGCTCAGACGCGAACGGTCAGCGGCCGGTTCCCACGAGCCTGTCGCCTCCCACGCTTCTGAGGACGGAGAAGCTGCTTCGGGGCAAGTAACTGCATTCAGCCTTCATTATTACAAACAATGGAGATTCTATGTATCTTTCAAAATCAAAATTACATTTTTTTTCTTCTAAAATTATCTTTCTTTTATTTGGTTTTAGAATCAGGTAATTTATTTTGAAATTTAAAACGGAACTAAATGGTTTACTTTAACACAATGTGGGCATGGGTTAGAAACAGAGAAGACATATAGCCCTCTATGGGTCTTCCTATTCTAAATCGTTTGGTTAAATTTAGCCACACTAATTAAATATTTGTGCTTAATGACTGAAAGTCTTCATTGATTTTTTGGATTAAAATAACATCCAATATCTTAGTTTTAAAGAAGCAAGGGGGACCAGAGATTTGAAGTCCCCGGCGGGGACGCTCCAGGATTTGATACTGGGGTGTTACCACGTGTCAGTGAAGAGGAACTCCAGGACAGAGGGTTACTACATAATACTTCCTATTCCTATAAAACGGTGAATCAAGTTTCCTCCTCAAATTAGCAACTACTTCAAACCAGATGTTCTGGATTGAGATAAATTTAACTTCTGAATTTCTTAATTTATAAAGATTTTTATTAATTCTTGTTGGACATCTGATTTCCCACAAAAACTGTTAAAGACATATAAAGATAGATTTTTCTTATACACTTTTCCCTCTTCTGAAGAGTAGCGAGTGACTCAGTAATATTGCATTAAAATTCAAATGACAAGCTTATAAAGTGCTCTTATAGAGTCAAATACAATGTTAGATTTTAAATTCAAATCAAACTAAAGGAATTTAAAATTAAAATGTGATATGCTGATGGCTCCTATAGTTTTGTGTCAAACAAAGAAGAAACAAACAAGTAAACAAAACCTCACTGGGGTGCAGAGGAATCTCACTTTACACAAAATATATCTCTAAGAAGTTGAATATAAATTGAAAATTTAAGTGCTATGCTGAAATTATGAGAAATGTTTATATAAAATAATCACTCCACAATTTATCTGAAATTAATTTGTTTCAACATTATAAAGTTTTTTATCCTAATGTTCACATTACCTGGGGGGTGGGGGCATTAGATATCACGTGATTTTTTTTTTTCATTAAAAAAACATACAAGAAAATAATACTATGAAACTAGAACTATGTATTCAAGGTGTTAAAATCTTCCTAAAGTGTGTCCTGAGTTAAAATCAAGCACTATTAAAAGCCACATTAATACTTTTGGAGACTGAAGATACCACTTGGAAGATTATGGCTCCAATAACAAATTCTCTTTTCAGATCATCAGTCTAAAAGCAATGAAACAAAATTATATTAAACCTCAATTTGGGGATCAGTTTACTTACCCAACAGGATCTTTTTTGTTAGTGACACGGCCACAGCTAACTCTAATTCAAGTAATTAACGCCCCCAATGTTTGATGGTGGTCGTGAAGGACCTCCACTGCTCCAACCTGAAAGGCAGTGTTCACTCTGTCCCATCATGTGCGAATATGACCCAATACACTAGCTCGTGAAGAGAGAGAACAGTAGAAAACACTTACACAGAGCTTACTAGACAGCCAGGTGCTGTTTTGAACACTTTACCTCTATTCATTTATCGTCATAATAGCACTATGAGTTAGAGACTGCTTTTGTCTTCATTTTACAGATACGAAACTTAGTCACTGGCCAAAGGTCCCTCAGTAAAATGGTGGAGGAAGGACCCAATTCCTGTTGGCCTGACACTGGCATCTGGGCTCTCACCTCTGCCCTTCAGCTCCAGATTTGCTTCAAGACTCTAGTAATTCAGTGACGGCTGTAGCAACGTGGGTGCACAGTTTCATTGCCTGTTCACTAGTGGTGTAAACCTAGCTCCGACTCTATACAAAAGCATTTACTGGTTAATATGGATATTTTGGCAGTTCGACCTTGACCCTGCAGCATAATACCAAAGGCGCAATTATATCAGACTATTTACTTTTAGTTGATCTCAACATGGAGCCTAAAATGCCTCAGAAGTGGCTCAGATAGTGTAAAACTTTAAGACAGTAGAGTCCATACCACTACATTTACCACACTTTCTTTAACATTTGTGATTAGACTTAAACTTCCAAAATTCTTATGTCTGATTTGCTCTTAGTGAGTTCAACTAATCTTCTTTTCTAGTTCCAATAAATAAAACATACCCAGCAAATGCTGTCCAAGGCTACTTTGCAGACACGTATCTGAATTTAGTATCATTCTTGTTCAGATCAGATGTCTCAGTAAAGGCAGAGCCTCTCAGGTGGCCCGCCTGCTGCCCTTTGCAAGGAGCCGTTTTGGTTTTCCCAGTTTCTCGATACAGTGAAGCAACATGTTATAGCTCCCACTGAAACCATGCATGGGAGCTTTGAGTTGACAGACAAGAAGCCTGCCTGCCTGCTGCCCAGAGGATATTCATACTTAAATTTACACCATTTATATCTCACAGTCCTTGAATAGCAAAAAAAAAAAAAAAGCCGCAAAACTAGTAGTGGTCAAATAAAACTATTTCAACAGCAGGGCTATAAAATAACTTTAGGTTAAATGCAGGCAATTTAAACTCTAAAATGCTTAGAGTATAGAGAGGCAAGAAAGGCAGCAGAGTGATTTTGTGATCTCCCATTATCTTCTTGTGCAAATGGTGAGAATAGCTAGGACAAAAAGGAAAAAAATTCTACAGTCAACATCTTTACCAAAGAAAACAGGCAAAAAACATCCCTGGAACTCTAGAATAGTGCTTTCTCAAAGGCTGTGCCATGGCACGTGTGCTGCAAGAAGTTTTAAAACATGCAATACCTGACTAGTCAGGGGCACTGACCTTTTGCCCCTTACATCGTCAAATAAAAAATGACAACAGCCAACACAATAATTGCCATCCATTATGAATGCATCAAAATTATACCTATTTTTTGTCAGATCAGCATCAAATATAGTTTTTGGTGTGCCACACAATGTTAATAATTAGTTCATGCGTGCCATGAGATGGAAAAGGTGGAAAACTGCGCTCTGGAACACTAACAGGCAGGATCAAAGTACTCTCATTGACAAGAAGCGGGTGACCACAACTGTGCTGGCAGAATGAAGGTTCGAAAAGATGGAATTGTAAGGGTCAAAAGAACCAAGAAACCAGGAAATTCCCAAGTCATCAATCAAAGAAAGTCCCCTGACCCTTGGAGTGAGAACCCTGTGAGTGAAACTAAGAACCACACGGTGGGCTCTGAGAGGATGACCCATAGGGTCCCTTTTGCCAATGAGTGCAAGGAAAGATCTGGTCTCAAACCCTAAAGACCTGGAAATACCCAGCAGAACCTCTTTTATAGAAGCACAGACCCCACATGGGGAAAAAATGTCGGCGGTAGAATACAATATATGTGTTAAAAGACAGCTAGCTAGAAGCTCAGACTGACAATAGCTAGGTCAGGATGACATTTCATGTATTACTGAAATTGAGACCACGAGACATTATGTGCTGCCTGGTGTGATACATTAGGAAGTATACTGCATCCCCAACGGCAAGTATTTTTGCCAAAAAACTTAATACCTAAGTCAAACCCAGCCTCTCTCCCTAACTTCTAGTTTATGGAAAGTACAGAAGGGTAAGGAATATGCTAAACAACACAAGAAAAATGCAATCAGCCAGATGTGGAAAATTCTACAGGATAAATTAACCTTGTCTCCTCAACAAACAAATAGCATGACGATGGGGAGCGAGGGGAGGGCAAATCAAAAAGGAACCAGAGACACACCAGCTAAAGGAAAATGCAGATTTTGTTTGGACCAGGCACTAGACTACATAAAGGAATAACTGTTAATTTTGTAGGTGTGATAGTGGCGCTGTGGTATTTTTTTAAAGGTTCTAATCTATTAAAGATACTTAGAGGAGCATGTACCAATATAATAATATGATGCCCGGGATTTACTTCAAAACACTCCTGGGGTGAGCCGTGGGAGCCTGAGGGAGGCAGTGAATTCTGGTCCAAGGTATCTGTAGCTTGGCAAGTAATGCTAGGGGTACAGCTCCCTCTCTTGAGCTGAAAATTTATGGACAAGAAGTTATCATTGAAATTAAATGGTGGGAGGCATGTCCCAAGAATATTGTGAGGATTTGATCCTGTGATAGGTGAACATGTGATGATGGCAAATAGCGGGCAGCAGAACATTACTGGAATTGTGGTAACAGGAAGAAGTAGTCTCATAATGTGTTTATAAGAAAAATCAACTGCACATGTCTTCTCTCCAAAGGGCCTGGTTTACTATTAAAAATGGGCTGCATACATTTTCATATCAAACTTTTTCTTAAATACATTTTTGTATCAGTCAAAAAAATCCTGGCAGGCTCTCACTGGAGCACACCCACGTCTTTCTTTCTTCTCAGGTGTGCATCTTTCCTTTCCTCATCTAAAATCTAAGGGTCCCCACAAGACTTGCAACCAGGGGAGCAATGGATAGCAGCAGCTCGACCCAGGCTACCCACCTCAACCTGTCTCCCAGGCCCCTTTTTCTCTCACTTTTCAATGAGCTAAGAGCAGCCCCGCGGTGGCTCACTTCTTTCCTGTAACACTTCAGGGAGCCATAGCAGAGCTCCTGCTGCTGCTTCTATCCTAAGCCCTTCCTTTGTTTCACTGCCCCCAGCTGTCATAATCATGCTCTCAAAAAAAAGTGTCTATGCACAATTTAAAATATGGGATCACTATATTAAAACCTATAAAACACGGAACAAAAGACAGTAAGAGTATTTTTTTAAAATTTTCTTTATTGATTTTTTTAAAGAGAGAGAGAAAGTGAAGAAAGAGAAACACCAATTTCTTGTTCCATTTATTTATGCAGTCTTGCATGTGCCCTGACCCCGACTGAACCTGTCGCCTTGGTGTATCAGGATGGCACTTTAATCAACTGAGCTAGATGGCCAGGGCATCAATAAGAGTCATTTTAAAATGCTCTTTAAAATTCTTCAATTTTTTTGTGGGGCAATTGTCATGTACTTTAGGTTAGTCTATTAACAGAAAGACAAAACTAAAGGTGAGCATTATTTGAAAATTTGTTGTTATAAAAAAATAAGTTTTTGTAAATATTTTTCGTTTAAAACATTCTCCAAAGAGAAAACTGTAGGTGACACAGATTTTCCAGGCCAGGCATCCGTGTATGGTATCATTCTTTTGGACATTCTCCCCTGTTGCGCCAACAGGAGACAAACCACATTTCCAAGATTGTTAAATTATTACCCAGGAAAGTTTTGGCAATTTTCCATTCAGTCACATTTTCCAGTCATTGGTTCTCATGTTTATAGACCTAGTTGTTTAGTTTTAGCCAATGTTCAGGAGGGACTCAGCTCCAGGCAATTCTTTGTTTTATTTCCTTCAATTTTGACATCTCTGTGAGTTAGCTATTATACAATATTATCACAGCCTACTGCTTTCTGATTCATAGTGCCCATGAGACAATTCAGGAATGAACTTGGACTAGAATTTTATACAGCATGCTGAGTTTCCTAAAGGTTTTGGTGCCTATTTGTCTATAATCTGTGAAGATCCTTTTCCTTTTCTTTACCACACAATGTATTATTTGAATAGTTCAAGTGCCTGCAATTGTATTTCTACAATTTTCTTAGCCACTGGCAACTACTGTAATGAGAATTAGATATCCGATCTTATTTGGCAGGTCAAACCACGGTGCTGATCAAAGCTGACTCCTCCTTTTTTGTTCCATCTGCATTATACAACTTGCTTCTTTGGTTTTTGAACACATGCCAGCTCTTCTCAAAGATCTTCCTCTGGGCTCTAAAATTCATTTGCTCTCTATATTTATAAATGTAAACACTATGTAATTTTCCCAAGTGACTGAATCACCTCAAACTGCCTAAAAGGCCCTGGCCAAGGAGCTCAGTTGGAGTGGCATCTCTATACACCAAGGCTGCGGGTTCAGTTCCTGCTCAGAGCACATACAAGAAAACAACCAATCAATAAATCAAGAAGTGGAACAATCACTGTTTTCCTCTCTCTGCCTCCCTCCCCTTTCTCTCTCTAAAATCAATTAAAAAAAAAAAAACCTACCTAAAAAGGATTTCAAAAGTACAAATGATGTGGTGACATTCTATAAGGTGTACAAATGTCTAATCACTATGTTGTATATTTGAAACTAATATTATATGTCAACAATTAAAAATAAAATTAAAAAAGATAAAATAAATCAGACAAGAAAAAATGCATATAATTTGGGAACCACAGACAGCAATACTGAGCCCATGGTAGGACAGCAGGAGTCAGAATAGTGAAGGGAGACTTTATTTCTTGTTTCCAAATACATACACACACTCAGTGATGTAAGAGTAGGAACCACTTTCTGTTCCACTCAGGGGCAGTGGAAGTGACCCAGAACTTTTATCTCAGCTTTCTCTCCTCCCCATGGAGGTATGCACATTTGTCACAACTTTTTCAGATGATGCAGAAAGATGACTAGATACCTAAGTGTTTGAGAACCAGTTTGAGCTCTTTGTTAGAAGGATGTCAGGGACAAAGTCAGCTGGATGTTCAGGTAAGTAATTACAGGGCATCATATAGTTCTCAAAGGCAGAGTCAAACTCTTTGTACATCGGGTTTTACAAATATCGGGAAGAAAGCATCTGAGTGTTAACTATTTTGAACTTATTTAAAAGCCTGGACTTCCTTAACATATCTTTGCAGTTAGGGGTGTTCAAACTTTTGGCGTCTCTGGGCCACACTGGAAGAAGAATTGTCTTGGACCCTGGCTCGTGTAGCTCAGTGGATTGAGTGCGGACTGCGAATCAAGGGTCGCTGATTTGATTCCTGGTCAGAGCACATGTCTGGGTTTCAGGCCAGGTCCCCAGTGGGGGCCACATGAGAGGCAACCACACACTGATGTTTCTCTCCCTCTCTTTCTCCCTCCATTCCCTTCTGTCTAAAAATAAATAAATAAAATCTTAAAGAAAAAAAAAGAATTGTCTTGGGCCAGATATTAAATACACAAATACTAACAAAAACAAACAAACAAAAAGTCTCGTAATGTTTTAAGTAAATTTATGATTTTGTGTTGGGCTGCATTCAGAGCCATCTTGGACCACGGATTGGATACCCTTGGACATAATATATATACATAATATATATACATAATATATAACAAGTACCTTTTTGATCAGAAAGAATAAGCACGTAGTTATAAAGATTAGCTAATAGAAAAGAAAAAAACACCTAACATTCTAAATTGATTAAAGACATAAATAGGCATTCACAAAGATCATCAGTAGTGTATACTTAAACTGAGAGAATCAATGGGATTTGAGGAGGGATGGACAGACTGAAGAAAGGACAGAACAAGTAACAAGCTTCAAGCATGAGATTGAAGAGGAAATGACTCAGCCAGTGTAGGGAGGGAGTTCCAGTTAGGTGAGTTGTAGGTGATAATATGCCTGGGAAAGCTCATGACCTACAGAAGACAAGATTCTAGGAGCTCATTGCAGAGTGTCCTCAGGAGTCATGGACACAAAGCACAATGTCAAGAGTGTAAAATATATTCTCCCAACAAAGGAGAAATCTTGGTGTCTTTTAATACTTGGGGCAGTTCTGGTCATTGAACTATAAGAGATAACCAGTATAGTGGTAGCAGAAACTAATAAAAAATGATTGAGGGGAAGGAAAAATATTCTCATCAGTTTAGCCTAAATTTAAGTTATTCCCAAATTTCACTGAATGTTTATTGGGGATCTCACTGTCCCAGACACTGGAGGTACAGCTTTGAACAAGAGGGCATGGGTGCTCCCTGCTCCAGGAGGCAATCCTGCAGACAAATGACTATGATCTGGGAAAAACATGGCCAAAGCTTGCATTGACATTAATAAAAACATAATTGAAGTGAATGTAGACATGGTCAATAAGAATTCTTCAAATAGGGAGCACAGTACAAATTTTAAAAGAGACAGTTTTAAGACAGATCTGGACAGATATTAAGGAAGGCAGGGTGGTTTGTGCTAAGTAATTTGCCTAAAACTAGACTGGAAAGTCTGTGAGGGCAGGATTAAGAATGCTTGGTTCACAGTGGATCACCAGGGACTAGCGGAGTATCTGAAAAATAGTAGCCAATCAAGAAATTTAAAAAGAAGAAATAAATGAATGAAGCAAAGACCTGCAGTACCTGCTATGTGCAGGTGCTAGTAAGAGTTTCACTGACCAGTATATAGACAATTTAAACAATGTAGTAAGTAATACGAAATAAGCATGAGTACTATTAGGATGGGGTTTCTAAATAATTCAGAGATTTGGAAAGCTTCTTGGAGGAAGTAATACTTGAGCTGAATTTTGAAGGAAGAAGGTATGGAAAAGCACTGGGCACAGCATGTGTTAAATTCCTGTGGAATGAAACATTATGCATTTGAGGAACCAAGAACAGTGCAGTTTGGCTGGAGAGAAGAATGGGGTGACATGATGGTGTGATGATAGATTAGGTGATAGGAGCTTCTAGAATTTGAATGATCTTTATATGCTGTGCTAAAATTTGGGCTTTGTTCTAAATCTGGTGATCACTAAAGACTTTAGGCAGGGAGTGACAGGATCAGATCTGCCTTTTGAAGATCACTCAGGCCATCAGTGATACTGGGAGGCGGAAAAATAGAGGTGGGAAGGTTTAAACTAAGACATGAATGAAGATAATGGAATAGATATGAAAGACGCTACTGAGATCGAGATTGGATGTGGGTGATGAGCGAAAGAAAGGGACTAGAATGACTGCCAGGCCTCAGGTTTGGATGTAGCACCACTTAAGATAGATAACAGAAGGGGAGCAGAGTTTTTTGGTTTTCTGCAGGTAAAGGGAGAGGAAAAAAACGATTATAAACCTAGTCTTTACTTGAATTTGAGGTACTGGTGGGAAATATAAGTGTGCAAGCTCTGCTTCTTTTGACGCCCACATCATGAAGGTCAGTCATACTCTCTCACAAATGTTTCTTGTATATAGGCCTTGAGGCAACATGGGATTTCTGAACTTTTATGTGCTAAGAGTCCCCCCAAAAAGGAACAGGGGGCCTCATAAGCAGGTTGAATGTTAGTCACTTTAAAATAGAGAAATAGTCCTTAATAATACTGTAACCTAAGACCTAATTTCATATATAAATAAAACATGGCAGCATGGGTAACAAGTCCAATCTGTTTTCTAAACCGTAACAGGAGAGCAGATATGATAGAATAAGATGTATTACTTTATCTCCTTGAAATTACACTCTGAGTGGGGGCATTTGAGATCTTGCTCCCAGCCATGTATTGTCAGCTTGGCTCAAATAAACTCTCATAAAAATTCAAAATGAAAAAAAGAAAAAGAAATTATACCCTGAGTGGTCATATATACTCAATAGTAAAAATTTTATTTTTGTAGAGAAGAAAAAATTTAAAAATGCAATTTCATATGCAATTTTATTGCACAGCTGTAATTATTAAACTTTTTTTTACTATGTTGTTAATATTATTTTTGTTCTATTTTTCAACCAAATGGTTATTAGCTATATTAGCTTACAGAAACTTACTAGTTCATTAAAGATGTTTCCTGACAATCTAATTACATACGAACCACACACTTGTAAGCTCATTCACTTATAAAACATCAAATTGTTAGTCTAACCAATCCCCTTCAAAGTTATCTTTCTCCTTTTACCCACCATTTAAAGATCTAAACTTTCTTCTTTTTTCATACTGTACTGGGACAGAACGGACCACTTCAGAAGCTTCTGAGGCTAATGCATTTCTACCACCACAATTACTTGAGCAGACCTGGTTCCCCTCACTTCTTTAACAACATGCAGAGTCAGCGATCAGAGTTTGCAGAGATCTGAACTTTTTCATCAACTCCCCATCTCTCAAAGGGAAAAAAATGAAAACAATAGCTCCTGCTCCTCTCTTCAAGCCCCGAAACACAACCCGCCCCATAATTAGAAAGAGGGGAGACAAAGTGGAACAAGTTGCGACGGGTGACAGGGAGCGCAGAATTGGGACCAAAGCCGGGGCTCGAAACGCTGACGAGGTATCATTCATCACATGGCATGTCGGGAAGAATCTGGGCTATCTGCGCAAAGAGAGCGTCCCCACAGCCCCGTAAACTGACTGGTGCTAAGAACGAGAGAAACAGCGAGTGACAGGCAAGGAGGCCCGACCCACTGGGACTGCCTGAAACACGCAAGGAATGCAAAAGAAACGTCAGGAATCTGGGACCGGCTGCGGTTTGCCAGAGCGACCGCCAAGGTTAAAACTAAGCTCTAAAGGCAGGCACGTCGCTGAGATCCTTAGCTGGGGAAAGGCGCCTGTGAGCTGTGAGCGAGGGAGACTGGACGCCGACTTGCTCCCGAAAGTCGGAGCCGCTATCCCTCTGACCGGTCCCGGCGGCTGGAAACCCCGAGCAAGTCTGGGGGCGGGCCTAGGGGCGGGGCCGGGGCTCCACGGCCACTAACGGCAGGCCAGACTGCGTCCTCAGTGCGCCTGCGTAGGGTGAGGCCGGACTCTATTTGGCTACAGGGCGTGCTGCGGTAGCGGCGTTCTCTACCCAGCATGCTGCGCGGGGAGCGACGGCACTACGTCCATCTCTTCTCAACCCTGCCCCCTCTACCCCCTCCCTCCAGGCCCTTCTATCCCCGCTTTCCCTAAAGTGAGTGAGTGAGACGGGCAGATGGAGGAGGGACTGTAATGGCGGCGGCCGGCAGCTCCCTGCTCTGACCCACGGCAGGCGTACAGCAACTATTCCCTCCCCGCCCCACTCCCAGCTGGCCTCCGCCCCACCGCCGGAGCGGGGCCATCCTCCCCAGCCCTTCCCCCAGCTGTCGGCGTCTCGCCCTGCGCCCCGGCCGGGGCCCCACACACAATGGACGAGCTCGCCGGAGGCAGTGGTGGCGGCCCGGGGATGGCGGCCCCTCCACGGCAACAGCAGGGACCTGGGGGAAACATGAGCCTTTCGCCAGGGGGCAATGGAGCGGCGGGCAGCGGGGGTCCTCCTGCCGCCGAGGGAGCTGGTCCAGCGGCAGGCCCCGAGCTGTCCCGTCCGCAACAGTACACTATCCCAGGGATCCTGCACTACATCCAGCACGAGTGGGCTCGGTTCGAGATGGAGCGGGCACACTGGGAGGTGGAGCGAGCTGAACTGCAGGTACCTCGTTGGGGTCGGTGTGCGGGACGGCTGCGGCAGCGGGGTTCCCCGTAGGGGGTGGGGACGGGACTTCCCTCAGTGGGATCCCGCGGGCTTGGGAAGACCAGATGAGCCTACCTGCGCGGCTCGGGGGCGTTGGTCCTGGCCGCGGTTCCTGCTAGAGTCTTCCTCCCCCTTTCCCGCAGAAGCTTGTTCCCAAACCCTCACTAGCTGCGCGGTGCGGGCTTCCTTGGGGCAGCCATTTTGGCTTTTAGTATGGCGTCTGCGGGGGCTCCTCTGGAGGCGGCCTGCCCGGGCCTCCCGGGCCTCCCGGGCCTGGGGCAGAACTCCTCTCTGTGGGAGAGTCCGGTGTGGGGCTGCTGAACAGTGAACTTGCTTTGTGCTGCCTCTTGAGATGGAGAACCCGAGGGTGGGTATTTTACCACCTTTTCCAAGATCACCCCCTCCCCCTTTCCGATTTGGCACGTCTGCCCCCCTCCCCTGGAGTTGGTACGCACTTGCCCCTTGACAACCACGCTTCCTTCCAGGGCCGCTACCAAGCACAATGGCTTGCCTCTGACCTGTGAAGTTTTCATTTCCTACCGCCAACTTTAAGTACCTTCGCCTTAGATGCTGCCCTGTGCACTTAGACTCCCCTTCAGTTCTTATTTAGTTTAGGGACTGACTCATCAAGCCTTCTCCATGTAGGCATACCTCGGGGATACTGCGGGTTCGGTTCCAGACCACCGCAATGAAGCGAGTGGCAATATTTTTGCTGTTAGAGGGTCTTGCCTTCAATTTGTAAAAAACGCAGTTCTGTGAAGTGCAGTAAAGCGAAGTGCAATTAAACGAGGTATGCCTGTACTGAAATTTTTTTAGGGTACCCTTCCTCCGGCCTTCCCTTCCTCCATCTCTTTTTTTTACCCATAAAAAGCCAAACCAGGCTACCTGTGTTGTCTTTATGAAAGGACTGAAAAAAAATTTAATATTAGCTGGAAGTAAAATGTTCTTTTGTCACGTTACTCACAGAGGTGAAGCACAATTAAATATCCTCAAGACCCCTCATAATTAAGTCTGACTCGATCCTCTTAAGATAAAATTTGATAGGCTGGTTTACCTAACTTTCGGAAGATGGTAGTTTACGGGTTCATGTCTTGGATTTCAGAATGGCTATATCTTTTTTGAAGACTTGTTCAACATTTTGGGGTATTTATGTTTATTTTTAAATCCTTTCCAGGTCAGATTTAGGCTTAGGAAAAAAAAAGCATGCATCTAAATAGTGTTGCACCTGTTCTTCAGATTGATACACATATTTAGAACGTCAGCAATATTGTTCGCTGACATGTGTCATTTATATGCCTGTGGTGAATAGTTGGGGAAATTTGTTTAAGTAAGGACTTTTGGATTAAATTAGGAAGGGTGTACTCAAAGAAATATCTTTTCAGTTTAATTTTGAACTGGTAAACTTTGAGTCTGCAAAGTAGGTCAAGTTAAACTTTTAAAAAATAAGAATAGTTACATATTTTAACACTTTATCAAGTTTTGCAAAAATTATAAATTAACACCTGTTAGTCAATTCAGTGTTTTAGAATCGTGCTTTGATATATTATTGTGCTTTTAAAAATACAACTTTCAAAAAGCTTCAGTCAAAATTGTCTGTTGTTTCTTTTAACTTGTGTTTGTATAGTGTGCTTTTAAAATACTTGGGATTTATAGAGTTCTGTTGATACACAACTTTCCGTCACACCATGTTGCAAATTTAACATTCTGTGTGAGTGAAGATAGCCATTTATTTTTAATAGTTACATTTGCAAACGCATGGAGGCTTGGGCTAACTAATACTTTGCCAGTTTGAAATAGTGTTACGACCATTGTACTGTTGTATGAAAGCTTGGATTCTACCACTTTTCAACTTCCCAATTACATTAGTCATTTATAAGGTTCAGTAAAGTAAGTAGCAAAGAAAATGTTTTTTGTCTAAATTAGTAAAGTATACATTAATGAGGTCTGTATCGTCCATCCTAGTCCTTGCTTTCTCATCTAGTTCTTCCCTTGATGGTAACAAAAAAGTCTTTAAAGGAAGATTCCTTTTACTTCGCTTACTTTCAGTTGATCTGTGTTGGTATATTTTAATATAGCCATTCTAAGCTGCTTTGTTTATTTTGAAGAAGTTCTACAGTGTTTCTAGACTCTTTAAATTTTTCCAGGGATTTTCATTAATTCATACTAATTTTTTTGGAATAAAATGTTCATGATTTATTTATATGCTTTTGTTCTATACATTTCTCTAAAATATTGTATTGGGTTACTTAATTAAGAGGGTTTCAGGTTTACTTCCAATATGTTGAATTTGCTTTAAGTGCACTCAGTCTTTAGTAAGATTTCTTGTACACATTTTAAAATGTTTGCATTGAATAAAATATTGGGATGGTTTAAGTGACACATCAGTGGATTTAAACTGTAAACTTAAAACTTATTTTTAAGAAAGATAACGAGACAGTTTACATATTTTTTATATAGAGTCTTGGGTACACTATATGTTTATCTACACATATAAAACTATTTAGTAATGAATACAAAGAGGCTAAGTTATACCTACTTTTGATGTAAAATTTCAGTATGGAATCATGTGTTCCCTGGCTTTGGAAAGGATTTTAAATTGGAACTTTGCAGTATGTGGTTTTTTTCTTCATAAAAGGAATTTAGGGTAAAGGTCTGTTTTAAAAACTTGTAACTAACCAAAGGATCATGTTTTAAAGCTCTTTTTATCTTTGTGTGGGTTCCTTATCTTGGACTGAGGTATTTTAATATTTGTTAGTAAGGCTCTGAGACAGTGATTCCTGAATGAGAGAGCTAGCCAGAATCACTTGTAAGACTTTAAAAAATATGCAGGTCCCCGCCTTATACTCCAGAGATTTGGTCTAGGACTTGGAAAAAGTGGGCTTTGTAGGATTTTAGCAATTCATGCTATAGAAAAATTGTAACTGCCATTACACAGCATTACAACCTTATGTAGGTATCATTCCTATTGTACAGATGAGGAGACAAATTTAGGTTAAGTAACTTTGCCAAGGTCACCCAACTATAAAGTATTGGAGCTGATATTTGAAACCAGGTTTGTCTGAATTCAAAGCCTGTGTTCTTATTACCACTCTTGTAATCACTGTGTTATATAGTCATCTTGGCATTTTTCATAGGCATGGAATCTGCCCTGTAATTCTTTGCCTATCATATTGTGGCATATACCACCTCAGTACATTTCAGCAAAGTGTTTTTGAGCCCCCATGATGTATGGAGTGTAATTCGTGTATATTGTAAACATGTCCTTATATTTTTTTCTGTAGTTGATATGTAATAAAAAATGCACTTATGGTATATACAAAATGCTTGTTTAGCAACTATAAAAATATGACATCAGATAATACATAGAAAATATAGTCCAGAAATTTGTATTCTAAAATTACTGATTCTCCAGCAAATATAAAAATTTTAATTAGTTTTTATGTTTGTACATTCTGGTGGGGGCAGATTTGTCGTAGTACAATAGCTATTTTCTACCTAACAGTCTTACCTTATGGGAGATATTTTGCTCACAGGTAACTAGATTTCTTTATTATTAAGGTGGGAGAACTTTGTTTTTCATGCACCCCTTCCTTTTATTGTCAGCATTTTCTTAGAGTAGTCAGAGTGATGTTTTACAAATTCTGGTGCCTTTTCTATTACAAGATTTTTATGATTTTACTATGAAATTACAAAAAAATAACAGTATGTAGTGATTTTGTATAAAGGTGCTTCCTTTATTCTGAGACTTTTAGCCCTTATAAATTTTGCTGTTATGCAAAATCCAGTTTTAAATGATGGTGACGGTAGAGTGAAAAATATTTGATAGGATTGAGTCTACAATGTTATGTCATTCTTCCTGTTTCTTTTGTCTGCTTTATATCTTCTTTTTGCTCTACTCATTCCATAATACCCATCTAAACACTTTGTAGAATGCTCTCCTTCTGTTGTTAATTGACCTTTACATTGCCAAATCCTGTGGCCTTCCTACAGACCATATGGACCTAACCAACATTTTCTGCTATTGACTATTTATTCCTCAAAATCTTCTTTGGTTGCACTAATTCCCTATTTTCCCTTTGGCCCACTTAATCACTTTTCTTCATGTGTTTTCTTCCCAGTTGTCACTACCTGGGGTTCTGGTTTTCTTTTCGTTTTCACTGTGTATTTCTTTTGAAATTAGATGTTCAGTTATCACTTGCCATCTTAATACTTAACATTTATTATTTATTGTTAGCTGAGTGTTATTTTGATGCCTCAGTATTTGTTAATTTAATCCTAAAAAAAAACCCAGTAAGGTTGGCACAATTGCTTTCTTTTGTTGTTGGGTGTTTTTTTTTCTTTTTTATTTATTTTTTTTGACACTAGAATATTTGAGCCCAGAGGTTAAGTAATTTTCTGTCCAAGATAGTGCAACTAGGAGGCAGCAGAAGTGGCATTTAAATCTGGAGAAATTGCCTTCAGACGTCACGTTTGTAACCACTTTATATCTTTGGCTTCCAAATATCTCAGACATATTTCTAACTTCCTGTTTAACGTTACCTTTTTTTTTTTTTTTTTTTTAAGATTTTATTTATTTATTTTTAGAGAGAGGGGAAGGGAGGGAGAAAGAGAGGAAAAGAAACGTGTGGTTGTCTTTCACTTGGCCCCCACTGGGGATCTGTCCCACAATCCAGGCTTGTGCCCTTACTGGGAATTGAACTAGCGACCCTTTGGTTCACAGCCTGTGCTTAATCCACTGAGCTACACCAGCCAGGGCCTTTTTTTTTTTAACTTTTCTATTTCAGATTTAATACATCCATTACTCAGTTCATCTCACATGCCTGCCATTCCCTTCCATAGAACACACTTCATTTGCTCATTTCCCTTTATTCCTTGTTACAGTTAATGTTTATAATCACTCTCCCCATCACTAGACAGTATACAGATCCCCCTATATATGCTGAGTTTTTGAATTTTATTGATCTAGTATAGTTATTCAGTGAATATATTTGAGTGCTACTTTGTGCTAGGCCATGGGTATGTAATGATGTTTGAAGCAAGGACCTTGCCCTCATGGAGCTTGTACTCTAGAAATAATAAAATGGGATAAACCAGAAATTAACAAGGTGACAAATAAATGGTGATGGGAAACCTGTGTGGATAATGGGCTTTCAGATAAATAGCTAGTATTTATTGAGCATTCACTATGTGCCAACTATTATTTTGAGTTCTTAATACATATCTTAGATCAATGGGTAAAGAAGAATTTTTTGCCTAGAATGACCCTACAGCCTAACCACTGACAGAAAGAAATAACCCTGATTTAATCCGTGGTTTTCATTTCTTTACTAATAACATCTTAGTTTACTAATAACTGACAGAAAGAAATAACCCTGATTTAATCCGTGGTTTTCATTTCTTTACTAATAACATCTTAGTTTAGGTTGCCTCTCCTGCATGAATCCTCTGGGGTAATCTCCCTATCCACGCCCCCCTCTTAACAATTTATACAGTATACTGTAAATATGATGGTGTTGCATATACCCTTCCTTTAATTTTTTTTTTTTTTTAATTCTCATCTGAGGATATGTTTATTGGTTTTAGTGAGATGGAAGGGCAGGGAAGGAGAAGGGGATGGGAGAGGGGGAGAGAGACAGACAGACACACATTGATTGGTTGCCTCCCTTAGGCACTGTCAGACTAGGGATCAGACCTCAACCTAGGTATGCGCCCTAATTGGGAATCAAACCTGCAACCATTTGGTGTATAGGACAATGCTCCAATTAAACTGAGCCACCAGGCCAGGGCTCTGTAATTTTTTATTATGGAGAGTTTTAAGCATATAGAAAAATGATATAGTATCTGTGATCTCCCACAAACTGTCACTCATCTTAAACAGTAACATGTCATGACCAGTCTTGTTTTACTTACACTACTATCCACACCTCCCAATCCCAAATTATTTTGAAGCAAATCGCAGAATCATATAATTTCATCCATGAGTATTTCCATACATATCTGAAAGATAAGAACTTTAAAAGACAATTACAATACCATTATAGTATATACCAAATTGTTAAGAAAAATGAATGACTTCTTTTTTAAATTTTTAAGTGTATTTTATTGATTATGCTATTACAGTTGTCCCAATTTTTTTCTCCCCTTTATCCCTGCTTGCTTTGCAACCCCTCCTACAAGCATCATCCCCCCCTCCCCCCATTAATTCATGTCCATGGGTCATACATATAAGTTCCTTGGTTCTCCACTTCTCATACTATTCTTAACCTCCCCCTGTCTATTTTGTATCTGCCAATTATGCTTATTTCATGTACCTTTTCCCCCATTCTCTGCCCTCTACCTCCCCACTAATAACCCTCCGTGTGATCTCTTTCTGTGATTCTGTTCCTGTTCTGGTTGTTTGCTCAGTTTGTTTTTGTTTTTTAGGTTCAGTTGTTAATAGCTGTGAGTTGTCATTTTACTGTTCATATTTTTGATCATCTCTTTTCTTAGATAAGGCCCTTTAACATTTCATATAATAAGGGCTTAGTGATGATGAATTCCTGTAACTTGACCTTATCTGGGAAGCACTTATGTGCCCTCCCATTCTAAATGAAAGTTTTGCTGGATAGAGTAATCTTGGCTGTAGGTCCTTGCCTTTCATGACTTTGAATAGTTCTTTTCAGCCCCTTGCATGTAAGGTTTCTTTTGTGAAATCAACAGATAGTGTTATGGAAATTCTTTCGTAGGTAACTGTCTCCTTTTCTCTTACTACTTTTAAGATTCTCTCCTTATGTTTAATCATGGGTAACTTAATTATGATGTGTCATGGTGTGTTCTTCCTTGGATCCAATTTCTTTGGGACTCTCTGAGCTTCCTGGTTTCTTGGGAATCTATTTCCTTTGCCAGATTGGCGAAGGTGTCCTTCATTATTTTTTCAAATAAGTTTTCATTTTCTTGCTCTTCCCCTTCTCCTTCTGGCACCCCTATGATTCAGATGTTGGAATATTTAAAGTTGTCCCAGAGGTTCCTCAGCCTGTCCTCATTTGTTTGAATTCTTGTTTCTTCATTCTGTTCTGGTTGAATGTTTATTCTTTCTAATCCAAATTGTTGATTGGAGTCTCGGTTTCCTTCCCGTTACTCTTGGTTCCCTATATATTTTTTTTAATTTCACTTTGCATAGCCTTCACTTCTTCCTCTATTTTGTGTCAGTACTCAACCATTTCTGTGAGCATCCTGATTACCAGTGTTTTGAACTCTGCATCTGAAAAGTTGGCTATATACTTGTCGCCTCATTTTTTTTCCTGGAGTTTTGGTCTGTTCTTTCGTTTGGGCCGTATTTCTTTGTCTTAGCGCACCTGTTACATTGTAAGGGATGGGACCTTAGGTATTCATCAGGGCCGGGCATCCCACTTTTCTGCCTTGTGGTGCTGTGTGTGGGTGAGGGGCCATAGAGGGAACAATGCCCCATTTTCGGGTCTTGCCCCACTTTCAGTCACCTCCCCCTTACCCACAAGCAAATTTGGCTCTTTTGGTGCTGATTCCCAGGTAGGTGGGTTTGTGTACATTCTAGGACCCTGTGTGTTTCTCCATCGAACTCTCCTGTGAGCCTGGGAGTTTCTCCCACTACCTCAACCTCCACAGATTTTTATAGCCAGAGCTTCTGAGGCTTTTTTTCCCTTGCTGGAATCCTGAATTGTGTTGTCTGTCTTGCTCCCCAGTTGTTCCAGTTTATTCGCATGTGAATGTGGAATTGCTAGGTCTGCCAACTGCAGCCTTGCTACGCATCCTCTTTGCCCCTCCCTCCTCCCAGTCTAGATGAATGTTAGTTCTTTAACTCCTTGGTTGTTGGACTTACATATAGTTTTGATTTTCTGTCAGTTCTGGTTGTTTTTTATTTTTAAATTTGTCATTGTCTTTCTTTTGGTTGTGTGAGGGAAGTAAAGCATATCTACCCACGCCTCCATCTTGGCTGGAAGTCGATAAATGAATAACTTCTAATACTATTATCTAGTATTTACTGTTCAAATTTCTCATTTTATCATTTATCTTTAAACAGCTCGTTCAACTCAGAATCCAGTTAACACGTTATCATTGGAACCCTCTCCATCGTGTTTTACTTTTCCTTGCTATTTTTGTTGAAGAAGTCAGGTCTTTGTTTCTATAGAGGTACCCAGAGTCTGTGTTTGGTTGAGTGCTGTCTTGTGGTATAGTTTAACATGTTCTGTTGTATTGTTTGTTTTCCCCTGTTGGTTAGTTTGTTCAGAATTGGTTTATTTTCTTTTTCATGTTGGGAAGAGGAGAGCAAGACTACTTCATTGATAGTGATGATACCTTCCATCAGAAGACACACAACAGTTTGTTGTGATTTTAGCAGCTGTTGATGTTAGTGCCTAGGAAATTGACTCCTTAGGGCTACCTTTAGATTTTAAAAAACATTATTAAGAAATTGAGATGTAGCCCTGGCAGGGTAGCTCAGTTGGTTAGAGCATCTTCCCAATATGCCAGGGTTGTGGGTTTGATCTCTGGTCAGGGCACATACAAGAAATGACTGATGAATATATAAATAAGTGGAAGAACAAATCGATGTTTTCTCTCTCTTTCTCATAGTCTCACTCTCATTCCCCTCACCCCACCTCCATCCTCCCTCCCTTCCTCTCTCTCTAAAACCAATAAATAAAAAAATTGAAAGAGAAATTGAAATGTAATCCTCATAACATAAAATTTGCTCTTTTAAAGTGTATATTTCTGAACAATAAAGTAATATTTAAAAAAACTATATTTCTGTGTGTTTTTTAGTGTAGTCACTGTGTTTTGTAGTCATCATCACTGTCCAGTTTCAGAACATTTTTTCATTATCTCACAAATGAACCCAGCAGCTACAAGCAGTTAGTCCCGTTAGTCCCAATCCTTAGCATTCCTTGGCAACCACAGTTTTCTGTCTCAATGGATTTGCTTATTCTGGACATTTCATCTAAATGAAATTATATATTTTTTTGATTAACTTCTTTAACTTTATATAATGTTTTTAGGGTTTCTCTGTGTTTAGCATGTAACAACCCTTTTTCCATTTTATGGCTGAATAGGATTCTGCTGTATGGATAATACCATTATACAATTTGTCCATCATTTGGACATTTGAGTGTTTCTGCTCTTGGACTATTGTGAATAATGCTGTTAACATTTGGCACAAGTTTATTTGAACATACGTTTTTAGTTTTCCTGGGTATCTAGGTAGGACTGGAAGTGCTGTGTCATTTCCAACTTTTTGAGGAATTCTATATTTTCCTTAAAAAAAAAAAAGCAGTAAACACTACAAAGTAGGTATTTTCTATTACTAAAATTGATGTTTCAGATATGGATTGTTTTTATGCATGTATAAAAATAGTCATTGTTGAAAATAATCATAAAACAGCAAGTTGAACTTTTTAGTATTTTTAATGAATTTATATACTAGTTTATCTTTTTCCCATTTTCTTTTTTTTACCGATTTCTTTGAAAACTGCCAGATACCTTTTATTACTTATTAAGATATTATATTACAATGCTTTAAATTTTTGTTTTGTGGTTGCATTTAGTTGCTTTTATTTATTTTGTAAGTTTTTATTTTATTTTTTAATATCTTAATTATTAAAGTAACACATTTATATGAAAATTAAGGCACAGAAATGTCAAAAAATAGTGACTTTTTTGTAATCTTAATCTTCCAGGAACAACTACTGCTATCTTTTTGGGTGTATATTTCTATACATATACAACCGTGATTCTCAGCTGGGGGCAGTTTTGCTCCCGTGGGACATTTGGCAGTGTCTGGAGAGTTTTTGATATTACAGCTGGAGTGGGGGTGCTACTGACATCTAGTGGCTAGAAGTTAGATGCTACTAAACATGCACAGGACAGATAACTCACCCCCGCAAAAAATAAATCTAGTCCAAAATAGTAGTGAGGTTAGACACTCTCATTGTAACTACAGTTGGCTTTTGAACAACATAGGCTTGAACTGTGCTGGTCCACTTAATGTGGGTTTTTTTCAGTAATATACAGTTGGCCTTCTTATCATTTGGGTTTCACATCTCTGGATTCAGCCAACGGTATTTTCCATTTGTGAATGTGGAGAGCAGACTGTATATATTGCTTTATGCCATTTTACGTAGGACTTGAGCATCTATGGATTTCATATCCACAGGGGTCCTGGAACCAATCCGACACTAATACTGAGGAACGACTTAAGTTTTGGGGGAGTCCGAAGTTACATGGGATTTTTGACTGCAGGGTCAGTGCCCCCAAGTGCCACATTGTTCAAAGGTCAGTTGTAGCCCTGACCAGAGATTCAGTTGGTTGGAGTGTCATTTGCACAGGGTGCACATACAGTACCTAGGTTTCCTGTTGATCTGGGTTAGGGTGTATTTGGGAGGCAAGTGATTATGTTTCTCTCTCTTTCTTTCTCTCTCCCTTCCTCTCTTTCTAAAATCAATAAATATAGCCTCGGTTGAGAATTAAAAAAAAGAAAGGGTCAATTGTATATATGTGTGCCTTTATATAGATCATCTGATATCCATTCATGCCCAATGCTTAGAAAAAATGCCTGGCAGTACCTTAATTGGTGTGGCTCAGTGGGTTGGCCATGGTCAGGCAAACTGAAAGGCTGTTGGTTAACCGATTCCCAGTCAGGGTGCATGCCTGGGTTGCTCTCCAGGTCCCTGGTTGGGGGTATGCGAGAAGCAGCCATTGGATGTTTCTCTCCCTCTCTTTCTCCCTCCATCTAGAAATAAACAAATCAGTAAGATAATTGTTGCAGTAAAGAATTGTTGAGTGAGTATGTTAATAATCTCTTGGTATAATTTTAAAAAACTGTTCCATTTCAAAATATATAAATTGACTTCACTTTTAATGCTGTTATAGTGTTAGGTTTATGAAGCCTTATAATTTGTCAAATTAATTTTGCTTAAAATACACATACCCAAATACTAGTGCGTATGACCAAAACAGCTTGTCCCCTACCCATCCTGTCCCACTAGTCCAGCTTTCCAGCAGCAACCACTTTAAAATCTTTCTTCCAATATGTTCATCCTTATTTTTAAGCAGTAGAATTATATCTCTGGCTGGCGTGGCTCAGTGGATTGAGTGCCGGCCTGTGAACCAGAGGGTTGCTGGTTCGATTCCCAGTCAGGGCACATGCTTGGGTTGTGGGCCAGGTCCCTTGGTAGGGGGTTGGGGGGGCATTTGAGAAGCAACCACACGGTGATGTGTCTCTCCCTCCCTTTCTACCCCGCTTTCTCTCTCTAAAAAGAAGATAAATCCTTTTTTTTTTTTAAAGAAGAATTAACAACTATACTTGTCTCTGGCAATATTAAATATTACCTTAATCTTCCAGTTATGGCAACTGAGGATTTATCACACTTCTTACATCTCCTTTCACCATGTTCCAATATAGGTAATAAAACTTGGTTAAATCATTAGTTTTTGCATTATTATGACCATGGAAATAATAATTTGTGAGTCAAAAAGTATACTGTGAACACTTGCTCTTTACATTTTTTGTTTTCCTTAGTGTTACTTACCTCCTTTTTAATTTGCTTATTAGTTTTATATGCATCTATTGCTATTTATTCCTAAAAACCATACAGATCTTTCACAGTTTTCAAATTTGCAGGCACATCACATAATCTACCAGTTTTGTTTTTTGTGTGGAGGAGTAGAGTTGAGCAGGGAGGACTTGCCCTCCAGAGCTGTTAATTCCCTTGCTCTGATCTAGACTTGTTTTAAGACTTGTTATAAAGTTATTCTGAAACCTCTGTCAGCTGTTCTCTTGTTTGTTATATAGTTACTACTATGAATCTTCTGTATACTGTTGCCATCTGGGATCCCCCAGCCCCTTTTTTTAACTGGATTTTATTCCCTATCTGTTCTTGGTTTATGCCTTTGTTTTGCTGAAATATGTTATCTAATTGTTTCTTGAGAGAAGTTGCATAGGAGGTAAATTTTAGGAACTTAAATCTTTTAAAAATGTCTTTTATTCTCACACTTGTTTGGTAGTTTGGCTGGAGATAAGTTTCCATTAACATTCAAAGGCATTTACTTCTCTTGTCTTTGAACTTTCAGTGTGGCTTCTGAAGGGTTTGATGCTGTTCTGATTGTTGTTCCATTTTTTGTATGCAAGATTTGTTTTGGTGTCTTTTGTTTATCCTGGTTTTATTAAATTTTATGAAAATATATATTGTGTTAGGCACTGAGAGGATTCTTCTACTCCACAGTCTAGTGTTTCTCAATAGAGGGCACTGTAGGCATTCAGATAGTACCATTTTTGTGTTGGACTGTCTAGCGCTTGCAGGGCTTTGAGTACCCTGGCTCCCAGGCACTAAATGCCAGTATAAGTCATTAGTTATTAGAACATCTAGAAATGTCCCCAAACATTTCCAAATGCCCCTGGGGGGGGCAGTCCTTATCTTTTTTGAGAAGCATTATTGTAGTCCTAAATCCTTAGGGCACTTATTCTGTTTAATTGATGATGGACCTGCTGATACAAAGTTTTTCTTCTGTCGCCTGTTTTTTTTTTTTTTTTCCTCTTTTTGGTCTGTTTTGTGAGATATTTTTTCCAACTGTATCTTTCAATCCCATTAAATTTATAGAAGCAGCCCGGCTGGTGTAGCTCAGTGGATTGAGCGTGGGCTGGGAACCAGAGAGTCCCAGTTTGATTCCCAGTTGGGGCACATGCCTGGGTTGCGAGCCAGGTCCCCAATGAGGGCCATGTGAGAGGCAACCATACATTGCTCTTTCTCCCTCCCTTCTCCTCTCTCTGAAAATAAATAAATAAAATCTTTAAAAAAAAAGAAAAAAAAAAGAAAAAAAATTTATAGAAGCATTTTCTTGTTTGAATTTTGAAAAGAAAGGTTTTTTTCTTAAGCATTGTGTAGCTTTTGTTGAAGTCTTCTGAATTGTTAGTTTCCTCCAAATTTCTTTTTTTTTGTTTTACTTCTTTTCTTTCTTAACTAATATTTTACTGAAATGTTGGTGACCATTGACTATATGTTTGATAGCTGTGAGCTTCTTTACCCCTTAAAATTCATTTTTGTTTCCATTAAAAATTGAGTGACTTTTGGCTGGCTGGTGTAGCTCAGTGGATTGAGCGCGGGCTGGGAACCAGAGGGTCCCGGTTCGATTCCCAGTCGGGGCACATGCCTGGGTTGCGGGCCAGGTCCCCAGTGAGGGCCATGTGAGAGGCAACCATACATTGCTCTTTCTCCCTCCCTTCTCTTCTCTCTGAAAATAAATAAATAAGTAAATAAATAAATAAATAAAAATTGAGTGACTTTTAATCTGCTTAAGCCTTGCCATAGGTTAGTTTTCTTAAATCTTTGTTTATAATAATTGGTTCTCTTAGCTTATAATTCTGTTGAGTTCTTCAGAGACTTCTGTTGATCTCAGCTGTCCATTATTGTAATTAAAAAAAAATAGCTATAGAGAATTAGTTTATCACTTTCGTGCTGCACTTTATTTAGACCCTACCTGCAGGATAATATTCTATCTCTGCTGACCTATTTGTAGTCTGGATTTCTTCAAGTCTTATATTACTTCTTTCCACAATTCTCTTTCTTATATCTTCCATTAGTATGTGGTCACTTTCTCCCTAGATTCTTACCATTTTCACCTTAACAGGCTTACATAAACTTTAGGTTCTTGACTTTTTAAAGTTCCCTTCTCTAAGCCTGTGGGTGTCTCAGACCTTTAGCTTCTGTTGTGTTATCTGATGTAAACAAACAATGGCATATGTTATAAATTTCTTTTGATTTAAATTCAATCTCTTAAGAATAAATGGTTATTTTTTCTTTAAAAGTAACAATATGTCATATATACTACTTTAATACATATAAAATACTATAATTGACTTTTTCTCCACAATTTTTTTGTTAATCCTCGCCCAAAAATATGTTCATTAATTTTTAAACAGAAAGGAAGGGAGAGAGAGAGAGGGGAAGAAGGAGAGAATCAGAAACATTACTGTGAGAGAGAAACATCAATCGGTTGTGTCCCATATGAACCCCGAGAGGGGATCAAACTTGCAACCTAGGTATGTGCCCTGCCCAGGGATGGAACCCTCAACCTTTTGATGTACGGGACAATGCTCCAACCAACTGAGCCACCCAGTAGGGGTTCCATAATTTTTTTATTGTGGCAAAATTAAGCACCTTAACCATTTTTTAAGTATACACTTCAGTGATACTAGGCATATTCATATTGTGCAACCATCACCACAGAACTCGTTCATCTTGTAAAACTGAAACTCAGTACCCATCAAGCAATAATTTTCCATAATCCTGTCCCTCTCTAGTCCTTGACAACCACCTACAATTCTACCTTCTGTTGCCATGAATTTGCCTTGGCCTGGGTACCTCATATAAGTGGGATCATTCAGTATTTATCTTTTTGTGACAAAACTTTGCTTCTATAAAGCTCCATTCCCTTTCCTATCCTTTGTGTTATTGTCCTACAAATTTTACCTTTGTTGTATACTCATTAATGCATATTTCTAATTATTGCTTAATGTAGTTGTCTTTTAAATCAGATAGGAGAAAAAAGTAACAAATACATTTATATTGTCTTTTATAGTTACCTATGAAGTTACCAGTACTAGTGCTTTGTATTTTTCTTTCTTTTTTTTTGTTGGCACTATTACAAATGTCCCCCACCTTCCCCTCCTCAACCCCCTCCACCCAGCCTCCCACACCCCTCATCCAGCCTTCACCACATTGCTGTGTGTGACCATGGGCCTTGCATATGTGCATATATGTTCTTTGACTAATCTCTTCCAGTCCTCCCCATTCCTTTCTTCTCAGAGATCTGTCAGTCTGTTCATGTATCCATGCCTCTGGTTTTATTTTGATTGCCAGTTTATTTTCTTCATTAGATTCCACATAGGAATGAGATCACATGGTATTTGTATTTCTTTAACTGTCTTATTTTGCTTAGCATAATAATTTCCAGGTCTATCCATGTTGTCGTAAAGGATAAAAATTCCTTCTTTTTTATAGCCATGTAGATGTACCACAGCTTTTTCATCCACTCATGTACTGATGGGCACTTTGGGTTGTTTCCACACTTGGGCTATTGTAAGTAATGAGGTTATGAACATAGGCGTGCTTAAGTTCCTTCTATTGTTATTTCTGGATTCTTAGGATATATTGCCAGAAGTTCAATTATTGGGTCAAAGGACAGTTCCATTTTTAATTTTTTTAAGGACATATTTTTCATACGGATTTGAATTACTATTTAGTGTCATTCCTTCCTGGAGTGCTCCTTTTAGTTTTTTTGTTGTTGTTGTTTTTGTTTGTTTTTAGGGAAAAACCTACTCACGACAAGCTTTCATAGTCTTGTTTACCAGGAATGACTTAATTTCTCCTTCAGTTTTGAAAGGATATTTTTTTTGGATATAGAATTCTTGGTTGATAGTCTTTTTCTTTCACTGCTTGAATATATCATCCCACTGTCTCTATGGTTTCTGATGAGAGATCTACTGTTAATCTCAGCAGGATCCTTTGTGATGAATAACTTTCTTTTTTTTATATATATATTTTATTGATTATGTTATTACAGTTGTCCCATTTCCCCCCTTTCTTCCCCTCCACCCCTCCCCATTCCCCGCCCTTTACTTTTTGTGCATGGGTCGTACGTATAAGTTCTTTGGCTTCTACACTTCCTATAATGTTCTTAACCTCCCCGTCTATTTTCTACCTACCATCTGTGCTACTTATTCTCTGCACCTTTTCCCCCTCTCTCCCCCTACCACTCCCCTGTTGATATCCCGCCATGCCTTATATAAATCCCTTTAACACTTCATAGAATAAAAGCTGGGTGATGATGAACTCCTTGAACTTGACCTTATCTGAGAAGCACTTTATCTGCCCTTCCGTTCTAAATGATAGCTTTGCTGGATAGAATATTATTGTTTGTAGGTCCTTACCTTTCATGACTTGGAATACTTCTCTCCAGCCCCTTCTTGCCTGCAAAGTCTCTTTTGAGAAATCATCTGACAGTCTTATGGAAATTCCTTTGTAGGTAACTGTCCCCTTTTCTCTTGCTGCTTCTAGGATTCTCTCCTTATTTTTAATCTTGGGTAATGTAATGATGATGTGTCTTGCTGTGTTCCTCTTTGGGTCCAACTTCTTTGGCACTCTCTGAGCTTCCTGGACTTCCTGAAAATCTGTTTCCTTCACCAGCTTGGGGAAGTTCTCCTTCATTATTTGTTCGAATAAGTTTTCAATTTGTTGCTCTTCCTCTTCTCCTTCTGGCACCCCTTTGACTCCGATGTTGAGACGTTTAAAGATGTCCTCGAGGTTCCTAAGCCTCGCCTCAGTTTTTTGAATTCTTGTTTCATTCTTTTCTGGTTGGATGTTTTTTTCTTTCTGCTGGTCCACTCTGTTGATTTGAGTCCCAGTTTCCTTCTCATCCCTTCTCATTTGTTCAAGTAATTGCGACAATTTTTCATCGAATTCTGTGAGCATCCTGATTACCAGTGCTTTGAACTGTGCATCTGATAGGTTGGCTATCTCTTCGTTGCTTAGTTTATTTTTTCTGGAGCTTTGATGTGTTCTTTCATTTGGGCCATTTTTTTTTTTCCCTCGGTGCTCCTGTTACTTTAAGGGGCGGAGCCTTAGGTGTTCACCAAGGCAGGGTAACCCACGTGTTGTGTTGTGATGCTGTCTGTGGGGGCGGGGCCTGAGAGAACAATGGCGCTTGCTCTGTTCTCCGCAATTCCCCAACTACTCACAAACAAGTTGGGTCCTTTGCTGGCTCCAGGGTGAGCGGTCAGGCCTGCACAGTTCCAAGTCCCTGTGGGTCTCCCCAATGATGTGATGAGTAACTTTCTTAATGTTTTTGAGATAATTCTCTTTTTCATTGGCTTTTGACAGTGTGGTTTTAATGTGTGTTGGTCTGGATTTCTGAGTTTAACTTACTTGAAATTTATTGAGCATCTTAGATGAGTCTATTAATGTTTTTCAAATATTTTGTCCTTTTTTTCCCCTCTCCTCATCCATTTTATGTATGTTGGTATTATGAATGGTGTCCTACAAGTTTCTTAGGCTCTATTCATTTTTCTTCATTCTTTATTCTTTCCATTCCCCAGACTGGCTAATCTTAATTGCTGAGTCTTTTTTTTTTTTTTTGTCTGCATATTTACTATTGTGCTCCTCTGTTGAATTTTTTCATTTTAGTTACTATATTTCTCAAGTTCTACAATTTCTGTTTGATCTTTTTTTAAAATATATTTTATTGGTTAAGCTATTACAGTTGTTCCATTTCCCCCTTTATTCCCCTCTACCCCACATGGCCCCCTGTACCCCCCCTTTAGTTCTTGTCCATGGGTCATACACATAAGTTCCTTGGCTTCTACATTTTCTATACTATTCTTAACCTCCCCCTGTCTGTTTTCTGCCTACCACTTATGCTACTTATTCACTGTACTTTTCCCCCCTCTTTCCCCCTCCCACTCCCCTGTTGATAACCCTCCATGTCTTAAATAAATCCTTTTAATATTTCATATAATAAAGGCTGGGTGATGATAAACTCCTTTAACTTGACCTTATCTGAGAAGCACTTTATCTGCCCTTCCATTCTAAATGAAAGTTTTGCAGGATAGAGTAATCTTGGATGTAGGTCATTGCCCTTCATGACCTGGAATACTTCTTTCCAGCCCCTTCTTGCCTGTAAGGTCTCTTTTGAGAAATCCGCTGACAGTCTTATGGGAACTCCTTTGTAGGTGACTGTCCCCTTTTCTCTTGCTGCTTCTAAGATTCTCTCCTTATTTTTAATCTTGGGTAATGTAATGATGATGTTCCTTGATGTGTCCCCTCTTTGGGTCCAACTTCTTTGGGACTCTCTGAGCTTCCTAGAATTCCTGGAAGTCCATTTCCTTTGCCATATTGGGGAAGTTATGCTACATTATTCAAATAAGTTTTCAATTTGTTGCTCTTCCTCTTCTCCTTCTGGTACCCCTATAATTCGGATGTTGGAAAGTTTAAAGATGTCCTGGAGGTTCCTAAGCCTCTCCTCCTTTTTCTGAATTCTTGTTTCTTCATTCTTTTCTGGTTGAATGTTTTTTTCTTTCTTCTGGTCCACACCGTTGATATGAGTCCCAGTTTCCTTCCTGTCACTATTGGATCCCTTTATTTCACTTAGCGTAGCCTTCATTTCTTCATCTAATTTGTGACCAAATTCAACCAGTTCTGTGAGCATCCTGATTCCCAGTGTTTTGAACTGTACATCTGATAGTTTGGCTATCTTTTCGTGGCTTAGTTGTATTCTGTCTGGAGTTTTGATCTGCTTTTTCATTTGGGCCTTTTTTTTCTTTTTCTCGGCGCGCCTGTTACGTATAAGGGGGCAGAGCCTTAGGTGTTCACCAGGGTGGGGTATCCCACATCGTTGTGTTTTGACACTGTCTGTGGAGGCGGGGCCTGAGAGGGAACAATGGTGCTTGCTCTGTTCTCTGTCGGCTTTCAGTCACTTCCCCCACTACCCACAAGCAAATGGGGCCCTTCTTGTGCTGATTACTCCCACCGGTAGGATTGTTCTAGGACCCTGTGAGGCTGGGAGTTCCTCCTCCTGCTGCATCTACCCCCACAGGTGTTTTCAGTCCGTGGTTTGATGTTTTATTTCCCCACTCTGGGCCCCTGGCCTGAGTGGGCTGCTCCGCTCCTCAGCTTTTTTCTCCTTGTAGATCTGCACTCGAAAGCGGGACCGTTCACTCCACCGGCCTTGGTCCAGCCAGGTCCGCGTCCTCCAGCCGCGGTTCCCCGGGCCTGCTGCAGGGTTGGGTGCCTGGCTTCACAAACAGCCGTCTGGCTGTGCACCCAGCTCTGTCCTGCTTACAGGTCTGGATGAACGTGTCTTTAACTCTTTGGTTGTTGGACTTCCATAAAGTTCGATTTTCTGTCAGTTCTGGTTGTTTTTTGTTTTTAAATTGTTGTTTTCTATCTTTTGGTTGTGCTGGGAGGCACAGCGTGTCTACCTATGCCTCCATCTTGCCTGGAAGTTCTGTTTGATCTTTTTAAAAAATAATTTTTGTGGCTATTGATATTCTCACTTGGTGAGACATCGTACTCATACTCTTTTAGTTCTTTAAACATGATTTTCCTTAGTTATTTTAATATATTTAAAATAGTTGATTTAAAGTCTTAATCTAGTAAATTCAGTGTTGGGCTTTCTCAGGGACGGTTCATATTGACTTCCCTCCTTCTATGTATAGACCATAGTTTCTTTTCATGTGTTATAATTTTTTTGTTGTTGAAAACTGGATATTTTAAATAATGTCGTAGCAACTGTAGAATTGGGTTCTCTCTTTTCCGCAGGATTATTTATTGTTGCTATTTGTTATTGTTTGTTGTGACTTTTTGGAACTAATAGTATAAAGTCTGCATTTTTTTTTGCCATATGGTTACTGAAGTCTCTGTTCAGCTTACTGGTTAGGCTAATGAATAGGCAGAGATTTCCTTGGATATCTGGAACATGTAAGTCTTCCAGTCTTTGCCAAGGGAGGCCTCTATGTGTGTGTTGGGACATGTGCTCAAGACACAGCCTTTTCCTTTTAAGGTTTTTCATTATCCTATCATTTGCCCCCAAAATTGTCCATTACCTCGGGCAGTCAAAATGTTTGACAATTACCTCTGATTATTTTTCATCAAAGCACCCAGAGAAAAGGCTGTTTGCGCTGGATGAGCTCAGAGTCAGGTCAAATAAAGACAGTTTTGTTACTAGGGTTTCTCAGGGAGCCACTAGACATTGCAAATAATGACAGTTTTCTGGGAATGAGACTTTTAAAGAACTCCAACTCTGTTCTTTCCCCTCCGGTGGCTCTTGATTTTTCACTGTGATTGCAGGCTGTTGGTTTTCATGGCTAAATGGAACTGGAATCGAGTAGGACAGGAATATGGCAAATTGAAACCTCATGAAGCTTGCTGCATTTACTGAGATTCAGCCATATTTGTTGAATAAACACTCTCCTGCAGTTCTTTGTAATTTCCAGAGTTCCGAAAAAGTTGCTTCTTACAACTTTTGCCAGCGTTCTCATTGCTTTTATGAAGGGGAGAATTTCAGAGGTCTGTACTCTGCCATTATTGCTGATGAGAATAACACTAGCAGTTAATAAAGAATTGTTGGTTTGTTCTCCAAGCTCAGATGGCTCAAGGGAACGTGGGGGCTAAGGATTTTCAGGTTAGTCAACCATACCCCATCCTCTTTTTTCAGGGTTCCAGTTAGTTCCCTTTTCCCATGGGTGACTTGGCATAGCAGACCTGTCCAGATTGAGAATTTAACTTTCTTTGGAGCCCTGCCACTCTTGTGATTAAGTTCTGGTCCTTAGCCTTTGTGGCCTCCTGCTGCTAGAGATGAGTGTCTGTGTCTGTGTCTGTTCCCAAAGAACCTTCTGGCTTTCACACTTAGCTTTTAACTCTCTATTACTCACTTGCACCTCTTGTTATATTTCTCCAAAGGGTCCACTGCCTTTGGCAACAACAACCCAATTTCACGGTCTTTGTATTTCCCAAATGCCAGATACATTGGCCCTTCTAGTGTAGGGGTCTGCAGACTATGGTTTGAGGGTCATATCCAGTCCCAGGCCTGCCTGTTTTTGCAATGCCCCATTACAGATATGTTACTATCTGGTTCTTTTGGAAAGTTTGGACAACTGTATTTGAACAACAAAAGCAAAAACAGAAAATTTAAAAAAAGGTAAAAAGTTTGCCAACTTGTGTTATTTCCTTCCATTGCAAAACTACCCAGTTTACCAGTAGTGAAAGTTTTAACAGTTGCACTGCCGCTTCTGCTAGGGACTCACCACCAGTGATGAGGTTCTCTGCCAACTGGGTGGCTAGGTGGATAGTGACCCAACTCCAAAACTTCATGTTAGAGCCTTCTTTCTTAAACCATCCCCTTCACCACTGGCTGCTAATTGGGCTTCCTGGGGAAGCTGAGATGGCGATTAGTGTACAGAAGTTTAGTAGGGAATGTTCAAAGGCTCAATATCTGTGGAAGCAGTGGAGGGGAATCAGAAGAGATAAATTGGGTTGTGATGTAGTAACAAAAAAAGCCACAGTTGAGCCCGGCTGGTGTAGCTCAGTGGATTGAGCGCTGGGAACCAGAGGGTCCCGGTTCGATTCCCAGTCAGGGCACATGCCTGGGTTGCGGGCCAGGTCCCCAGTGAGGGCCATGTGAGAGGCAACCACACATTGCTCTTTCTCCCTCCCTTCTCCTCTCTCTAAAAATAAATAAATAAAATCTTTAAAAAAACAAAAATGCCACAGTTGACTTCGTGGGGAACTTTGAAGCTGAGATAACCTTCCAAGTTGTCCAAAGTTGTGGCAAAGTGCTTGCCCCTTATGACCCTGTTTTGATTAGTTGCTCAACGAAGGCAGGCAACTCTCTTTAGCTGAGGCAGTGCCTGAAAAGGCCTGACCTGTGGAGGATGTCGCAGCAACAATCCCAGCAGCTGGACTTACTATAATAAATCCTTCATTTCTGAAGGGGGATCTAGTTAGCACATCAGTGTCTGCTACATACAGGTTTATCTGAGTTCTTTTAATTATACTTTTTTCTTAAGTTTTTTTTTAATTGTGATTTTCTTCTTTTTAAAAAATGACCCTCACCCAAGAGAGAAACATTGATCAGTTGCCTCCTATATGTGCCCTAACCAGGAATTGAACCCTTAACCTAGGTATGTGTCCTGATTGGGAATCAAACCTACAGCTTTTTGGTGCATGGGACAATGCTCCAACCAACAGAGCCACCTGACCAGGGCATGATTTTCTTCTTTAATGAATCAATTTTTCTCATGAGAAAGCTGTTAAATATAATTCTCTCAAGCTCAGTACCATTTTTCTTAAGGCAAACTGAGCTGCTTTAGATTTGGTGTGTGTAAATAATTAGTTAACCATTTTAATACAAGAAATGTCATTATAGAAGCCTGAGAATGCTAATCATAGGGATTAAAATATACAGTTAATAGGTCTTAAAAAGACATCTAGTTCACTCCTCTCATTTGACAAATGAGGAGGCTGAGAACAAGAGATAAAGGGTTGTAGAGCTAGTTTATGACAGGTAAGGATTAAAATGCAGGTTTCTAAACCTCCAGGATAGTGCACTTTTTTATCAACACTCCTTAACTTAGTTTCTTATAATTTCTAAGAAGAGAGTTATTAGGGTTCTGAAACTGAACAAGAGTTGTTACGGACTTTAAAGTCACCTTGATGCTCCTTGGAACGGTGTTAAACAATATATACATGCTTCAATAACAACAGCAATATAATAAAGTCAACTTCTGGACTCCATAATTTTTATCACCCCTGAAATTATTTTGGATAGGTGAATTTGATTTATTTTTAACATCCTGGAAGACGGTTCCACACATATCTTTGGAAACTTCTTTCTGATGACTATGAGTTATAGGACAGTGGAAAGGAACTTTACTGTTTGTTTACTGGCAGGATTATATAATGAACGTGATTTTCAAATGATGTCTGAAAGTGCTCTAGGATTTAAAAATTTATTATCAGTGGTATATTATCTTAAATATGTTTTGGATCATCTGAATTGTAATTGAATACTGTCACTTGACTCAGGTTAGAATTTCCATTTATTTTTGGTGATGCCAGGTATTTACTGTTTTGATCATTGGGGACTAATATTAAGGGAAAAAAGTAGAGGTAATTTTAATTAATAAGATGATTTGAGTTAAGTGAAGACCAAATGATTTTGTAGCACGTGGAATTAATGTTTCATAACAATGTGAAACAGAAAAACATGCCCGAAGCTTTTAGTAGTTAGTACAGGCATTCCAAACTTAAAGGAAGCTTACAGTGGTTAAGTTAGTACCATTTTCATGTTATGAGATTTAAATAAAAAGATTTAAATTCAGCAAAATCACACTATCCATTCTTTTAAGTGTTTTTGTTAAATTGAATGTTGTTTGGACATTTTTGTATTTAGGTTATTTGACTTTATATTTATGTAAGATATTCATAAAAACTTAAAGTTTTATGTTTGCATAGGTTTAAGTAATGTTAGGATAAAAATTTATGTAAACATTAAAAACTGTAGGAACATTTATACTGGAATTTGAGAATCTGTGTCTCTAGAGTTCTGAGTTGAAAGGGTTGATGTAAGACCATCTAGGGTACCTACCTAGAGTATATGAAAGTAATAATGAACGTGCCAGTCATATTGTGTGTGTGTGTGTGTGTGTGTGTGTGTGTGTGTGTGTGTGTGTGTGTGGAGGCAAAGGGGGAAAGGGGAAAATTCTTGTGTAGGAGAAAAATATTTTAAGTTATCATAATAGGAGCTAGGTTTCTTCTGTATAAAGTATTTGATGACAAAAACTGCCAGGAAAAGGTTTTGGTAATTTCAGTCTTTGAAGAGTCGTTCTACTTCTTATGTTATAGTGAATGTGCTTTTTGAATGTGCTTAATTAATTTTTGAAAAAAAATTCAGACATTGTAATCAACCTAAGAGTCCATTGATGGATGAATGGATAAGTGAAATAAGACAGACAGGGAAAAACAAATAGTATATGATCTCAATTATTATGTAGCATTTAAGAAGGAAAAAATACCATCAGTCTTGTGGTTGCCAGAGGTTAAGGGTGGGTGAGGGAGAATTGGAAGAAGGTGGTCAAAAGATACAAACTTCAGTTACAAGATAAATTAGTAGTGGGGATATAATGTACACCATGATGAGTGTAGCTAACACTGCTGTATGATACATAGGGAAGTTGTTGAGAGAGTATATCCTGAGTTCTCATCACAAGGACAAATTTTTTAAAAAATTTTATCTACATTAGAAGATGGAAGTTAGCTGAACCTAGTGTGGTAATCATTTCACAGTTAATGTAAATCAACCTATCATGCTGTACCCCTTAAAGATGTATCCCTCAATTACTTCTCTATAAAACTGGAAAAAAAACTTTGCATTGACTCTTGAAATAGAAATCCTCCTAATTTGTTTTGTAAGTTGAAAGTCTAGCAGAATGACATTAGTAGAGTATGTGTAAGTATGTATTATGGACTAATCATGATCTACCTGGCAAGATCTACTTGGTAACTCCAATAGTTATTAGATGCCTCTTTGGGTCAGACACTACTTGTAGTTTACTCACTTTCTAATTGGGGAATGTAAGTGTGAATAAAAATAATTACAATGAATTGCGCTGAGTACCAATAAAAGTTTTGAATGAGTCTTTACTCTTGAGAGGATACTTCACTAATTTTAATTTATAATCCTAATAAGACATTATTTATTAACATAAGTTTTCTTCTAATTATCATATATCTGCATATGTCATTAAACCTTCCACAGGTTTTTTTTTGTTTTTTTTTTAATTCGTTACTTCCCTTGTTCCTTCCTGACCTGCAGTTGCCAGACACTGTTCTAAATGCTTGGGGTATAACTGTGAGCTAAATCGTCAAATATCCCTGCTCTGATGGAATTTAGTCTTGGGGGGTTGGAGGTGGGGAGGAAGGGCGGGAGGAGACCAACAATATATAAATAACTTATTGAGAAATTATATGAATAAATTATTATTAGAAAGTGATAAGTGTTGCGATAAAAAGAAATAGTACAGGAGGGTAAAGGGGATTGGGAGTATATGGGGATGTGCAGCAGTTTGTAACTTTTAAAGCCGTATTTAGGATAGCTCTCATTGAGACAATGGCAGTTGAGCAAAGATATGGCCAAGCAGTTATATGAATATGTGTGGAGGAAGAATTCACTGGCATTGCAAATAGCTAGTGCACGGCCTCAAGGCAAAAAAAAGTGGAATTGCACATTATTTGTCTTTTTCTGCCTGGCTTATTTCACTTATAATGCTTTTTCCTTTTCAAGGCTGAATAATATTCTGCTGTATGCATGTACTGCAGTTTGTTTATCCATTCATCTGTGATGGACATTTGGGTTGTTACACTACTTTGCTATTGTGAATAGTGCTTCTAGGAATATGGGTGTGCAAATACCTCTTTTGTACCGTGCTTTCAATTTTTTTTTTAATACATACCTAGAGGTGGAATTGCTGGGTCATGCTAATCATATTTTTAATTTTTTGAGGAACTACCATACTGTTTTCCAAAGTGCCTGCACAATTATACATTCCCATGAAGCGTGCACAAGGGTTTCAGTTTCTCTATGTCCTTATTTCTTACTTTGTTTTTTTTCAGTAGTAACCCAAATGGATATGAGGTGATATTTCATTGTGTTTTGATTTCCATAATGATATGTCATGTTGAGCATCTTTTCATATGCCTCCTGGCTATTTGTATTGTCATCTTTGGGTGATAAACGTTTTTTCAAATTTTTTTCTCGTTTTTAATTTTTTTTTTTGTTACTGAGCTTTCCGTATACTTTATCTACATTGTTCAAGAATGACCAAAAGGGTTCATAAACATTTATAGTGTCTGTACATTATATTATATATACGGATATATTCAAATACAGATTGTTAGTGGTATTTTCTAATAAGCCCTTTCACGGTGTGGCTTCTGCTAACCTTCCCGCTTTACCTCCCTTGTATCTCTTCTCCTTCTAATTCTCTCCCCCTACCCCTCAAAAATATATAGGCATACCTTGGAAATGTTGCAGGTTTGGTTCTAGAAAGCAAGCATTGCAATAAAGCAAGTCATAATCTTTTTGATGGTGGAGGGTCTTGCCTTCAATTTGTTTGTTTGTTTAGATTTTATTTATTTTTAGAGAGTGGGGAAGGGAGGGAGAACAGGGGAGAGAAACTTTGATGTGAGAGAAAAACAGTGGTCAGTTGCCTCTGGCATGCACCTCTGCCGGGGACCGAACCCACAGGCCAGGCGTGTGCCCTTATTGGGAACTGAACCGGCAGCCTTTTGCTTTGCGGAATGACACCCAACCAACTGAGCCACACTGGCCAGGGCTTGCCCTCAATTTAAAAAAAAAAATACAGCACCTGTGAAGTTCAGTAAAGTGAAGAGCAGTGCAATGAGGTATGCCTGTCAAGTTCCAGTCACACTTTGTTTCCCTAAACTGCTAAAGTTAGTGTATCCTATTTGTCCTTCAGGCCTTTGCACATGTTGTTTTCTACACATGTAACACTTCCTCCCTTGTTTGAATCGTCTTCACTTCTCTTTAGTTCAAAGCTTAGCTGTCATTTTCTCTGGGAAATGATCTTTAAGCCTGCAGATGTAAATTAGGTTCTTTTCCTATGTGATTAACTATTCCTTTATCATAACATTTATGAAGCTGCATTGTACATGTCTGTTCTATTTGCTGTCTTTCCTATAGTAGGCTATAAACTCTGTGAGAGTAGGGATTATATTGGCCTTGTGCATCATTGTATCCCCAGAGCAGTAGGAGGCATTCAGTAAATAATTGTTGCAAGAATGAACATCAGTACTAATATTATTTCAAAATTAATATGTGGAGTGCACTCTGAGTGATACAAATTTGAACACAAGTTCTTTTGATTAGCAAATATTTGGCTCTGTCCAAAAGGTCCATGAAGACATGTGGTCCTTACCAAAAGATCCATGGAGACATTTGCTCCATAGTTAACATAAATTCTCTGCAGTCCTGCAAATTTTGAAGCCTGACTTCATATACCTAGTTCCATGTTTCATTGCTAGCTAGGCTACCCAAGCAAGAAGAGTGGCTATTGGCAGTATAGCCACTACACAATTACTGGACCATAAAACATGATAGCAATTTTAATGTTGTAATCTGCTAAACCAAAAGTGAAATCAGTGTTATATAAACCAAGAGACATCTCCAAAGTATGGATGTTTTGGACAGGATCAAAGGCCCTGTAGTGGTTCCTTTATTCAGGCAGTTTAAAATCTAATGGAGGAGAAAGGAGTTTTCTCTTCCTTTGTCCTACTCTACATCACATTTTTTCTTTAATCTTCACCAGAGAATATGTTTATTGATTTTGAGAAAGAGAGAAGGGAATGAAGAGAGAAACATTGATCAGTTACCACCTGTTCACATCCCAGTTGGGGATGGAACTTGCAACCTAGATATGTGCCCTGACTGGGAATTGAACCCTCAATCTTTTGGTGTATGGGACGATGCTCCAACCAGCTGAGCTACCATTCAGGGCTGTGTCACCTTTTAATAGTGAGAACTTCAGGCTGTTAAAAGATCTAAAGCATGTTAAAAATTTTAAGGCTTTATTTAAGCAAAAATTAATCACGAATTGAGCAGCAACAAACCAGAAGCTGTTAGGAGCCCTCCACAAATGAAAACAGGAAATACTTGAAGAGGGAGATGCAGAGCTATTAAATTACTTGATTGGCTATAGCTTAAGTGGAAAGTGTAGTTGGCTGTGATTGGTTATCCTTAGGTTTTGATTTGTTAACCTTGAGGCATTACGTACAGACTTAGGTTTTGGGTTGCTTATGTAGGCCACTAAGGTATTAAAGCCAGCTCAATCTAATGGCCTCCTTGTTTATTTTAACAAGGCTAAGTGATATGATCATATCTGGTCAAAGGCTGATGAAAATAGAGCCTAGGAATACTGCTGACTTAACCCTGAAACAGCTAACTAGATAGTGATTAGTGTCTTTTCTGTTGGGGGTAAGGTAAGTCATAATTATCTTAATCCCAATTCCTTCCTTTTTCATTACTGTCACAGATGAAATCTGTGCAGTGTCATTTTTAGGGAGCCAACTAAGGTCACACTTTCTGGTCCTCTTATATACTTACAGGTTAAGGAACATTTTCTCTCTCTCTTTTTTTTTTTTTTAAACTATATTTTATTGACTATGCTGTTACAGTTGTCCCACTCTTCCCCCTCTTCTTGCCCCCCACTCCCTTACCCCCCCTTTCCCCACCCTTTAGTTTTGTCCATAGGTCATACACATAAGTCCTTCTACTTCTGCACTTCCTATACTATTCTTTTTTTTAATTTTTTTATATTTTTGTTTTTGTTTTTTTTTTCTATACTATTCTTAACCTCCCCCTGTCTGTTGTGTACCTCCCATTTATGCTACTTGTTCTGTGCCCCATTCCCACCCTCTCCCCCTACCACTCCCCTGTTGATGTTCCTCCATACCTTATATAACTCCCTTTAACATTTCATACAATAAAAGCTGGGTGGTGATGAACTTCTTGAGCTTGACCTTATCTGAGAAGCACTTTATCTGCCCTTCCATTCTAAATGAAAACTTTGCTGGATAGAGTATTCTTGGATGTAGGTCCTTGCCTTTCATGACCTGGAATACTTCTCTCAAGCCCCTTCTTGCCTGTAAGGTCTCTTTTGAGAAATCAGCTGACAGTCTTATGGGAATTCCTTTGTAGGTAACTGTCCCCTTTTCTCTTGCTGCTTCTAAGATTCTCTCCTTATTTTTAATCTTGGGTAATGTCATTATGATGTGTCTTGGTGTGTTCGTCTTTGGGTCCAACTTCTTTGGGACTCTCTGAGCTTCCTGGACTTCCTGAAAGTCTATTTCCTTCACCAGCTTCGGGAAATTCTACATCATTATGTGTTCAAATAAGTTTTCAATCCCTTGGTCTTCCTCTTCTCCTTCTGGCAGTCCTATGATCCGTATGTTGGGCCGTTTACAGATGTCCTGGAGGTTTCTGAGCCCCTCCTCCGTTTTTTGAATTCTTGTTTCTTCATTCTTTTCTGGTTGGATGTTTTTTTCTTTCTGCTGGTCCACTCTGTTGATTTGAGTCCCAGTTTCCTTCTTGTCCCTATTGGTTCCATGCAGATCTCTCCTCATTTGTTCAAGCAATTTTGATAATTTTTTGTTGAATTCTGTGAGCATCCTGATTACTAGGGTTTTAAACTTTGCATCTGATAGGTTTTCTAACTCTTGGTCAGTTAGTTCTGGAGCTTTGATCCGTTCCTTTCTTTGGTCCATTTTTTTTTTCCTCTCGGTGCGCCTGTTACTGTAAGGAGGGCGGAGCCTTGGGGTTAACCTGGGCAGGGAAACTCAGGGTAGTTGTGCTGTGACTTAGCCTGTGGGGGCGGGACCTGAGAGCACAATGGCGCCTGCTCCATTCTCTGCACCCACACCGCCTCCTGCAAGCAATTCGAACCCCTCTGCGCTGGCTCCAGGGGTCGCTCCGGGGTCGGTGGACAGGCTGCACAGCTCCAATCCCCTGTGGGGCTCCCCAACGAACTTTCCTGTGAGGCCGGGAGTTCCTCCCGCCGCCGACTCCACCCCCACAGGTGCTCTCAATCTGCGTGAATGGGTTGCGCCCTGCTTTCTCTCCAGGTTTGTCTGCATGCGAATGCGGACTTGCTGGGTCCACCAGTCTCTGCCCCGCTGGGTCCGGATGAGCCGGGCGCTGGCCGCGCTTTGGTCAGGCACCCTGTCTCGGTGTGCTGTAGCCTCGCGGGAACCGCCCCTCCAACCGCGGTCCTGCCGTCTGCTCACCAGTCCGCCGCGGAGTCTCTGAGCGCTCTCCCTCCGCCCTGCTCCTCCCGGCTCACCAGACTGGATGAATGTATCTTCTTTAATTCCTTGGTTGTCGGACTTCCTCTCAATTCGATTTTCTCTCAGATCTGGCTGTTTTTGTTTAGGTAAATTTCTGGTTTTTTCCTTCTTTGGCTGTGTGAGGAGGTACGGCGCGTTCACCTATGCCGCCATCTTGACGGAAGTCCTCTCTCTCTTTTTTTTTTAAATCAAGTGCATGGTATCTTAAGAGCCACAGCACCCAAAACCCCTGCTAGAGTACTCTGGTATGCTGTCACATTACTTTGGGTTAGCTCCTTGGCTGTTGAGTCTGGATTTTTGGTTTTGGTTTCTTTTTGCTTTTTTTTAAACTACGTGCAAAATATATAAACTCCTTTCTTAGTTTATAGTCTCTTGTCCTGTGCCAACTCCAGTTTCAGGGATAATTTATCAAGTTTTGTATTGTGTTAGTATGGCTTATGGTAAAACTGTAAACAAGAGTACGTCATAACATGGATCATCATTACATATGATTATATAAGGATCTGAAGGATTTTCCTTGATGGCATATTTTCCTTTTTTTTTTTTTTTTTTTAAGTGTATGAAACTGTTAACAGCCAGTACTAAAGATCAGGTATCTTATCATCTTTTATTTATTTGTTTTTAGACAGAGGGGAAGAGTGGAATAAAGAAAAGAAGAGAAACATCAATGTGTGGTTGACTCTCACATGGCCCCCACTGGGGACATGGCCCACAACCCAGACATATGCCCTGACTGGGAATCGAACTGGTGACCCTTTGGTTCGCAGTCACACTCAATCCACTGAGCTACACCAGGCAGGGCTGCATTCAATTTTTAAAGAGTTGAAGATAGTTCCATAAAAAAGAAACACATTGTAGGAATTTCTGTATGCCTGGCTCTCATCTATTCATATTAGTAAGTATCCATTACTTTTAAAGTGTACAACACATTAAGCTATTAGAGTCCCAGTGCCGAAATTGCTCTAGTAGTATACTCCATTTGTTGTTTGTTTTTTTTAACATAATTTATTGATTATGCTATTACAGTTGGCCCATTTTCCCCCTTTTATTCCCCTCCGCCCCAGCCCCCCCCCTACATCCCCCCTCCCCCCTTCAGTTCATGTCCATGGGTCGGTCATATAAGTTCTTTGGCTTCTACATTTTCTATACTATTCTTAACCTCCCACTGTGTATTTTCTACCTACTGTTTATGCTACTTATTCTCTGTACCTTCCCCCCCCGCCACTCCCCTGTTGATAACCCTCCATGTGATCTCCATTTCTGTGGTTCTGTTCCTATTCTAGTTTGCTTAGTTTGCTTTTGCTTTTGTTTTAAGTGCGGTTGTTAACAACTGAGTTTGCTGTCATTTTACTGTTCATATTTTTTATCTTCTTTTTCTTAGATAAATCCCTTTAACATTTCATGTAATAAGGGCTTCATGATGATGAACTTCTTGAACTTGACCTTATCTGAGAAGCACTTTATCTGCCCTTCCATTCTAAGTGGAAGTTTTGCTGGATAGAGTAATCTTGGATGTAGGTCCTTGCCCTTCATGATCTGGAATACTTCTTTCCAGCCCCTTCTTGCCTGTAAGGTCTCTTTTGAGAAATCCGCTGACAGACTTATGGGAACTCCTTTGTAGGTGACTGTCCCCTTTTCTCTTGCTGCTTCTAAGATTCTCCTTATTTTTAATCTTGGGTAATGTAATGATGATGTTCCTTGATGTGTCCCCTCTTTGGGTCCAACTTCTTTGGGACTCTCTGAGCTTCCTAGAATTCCTGGAAGTCCATTTCCTTTGCCATATTGGGGAAGTTATGCTACATTATTCAAATAAGTTTTCAATTTGTTGCTCTTCCTCTTCTCCTTCTGGTACCCCTATAATTCGGATGTTGGAAAGTTTAAAGATGTCCTGGAGGTTCCTAAACCTCTCCTCCTTTTTCTGAATTCTTGTTTCTTCATTCTTTTCTGGTTGAATGTTTTTTTCTTTCTTCTGGTCCACACCATTGATTTGAGTCCCAGTTTCCTTCCCGTCACTATTGGTTCCCTGTACATTTTCCTTTATTTCACTTAGCATAGCCTTCATTTCTTCATCTAATTTGTGACCAAATTGAACCAGTTCTGTGAGCATCCTGATTCCCAGTGTTTTGAACTATGCATCTGATAAGTTGGCTATCTCTTCGTGGCTTAGTTCTAGTTTGCCTTGCCTCAAGCCCTCTCCGCCCAGCTGCATGGCTCAACCCCTCGTACGGGTCTGGATGATTGTGTCTTCTTTAACTCCTTGGTTGTAGGACTTCCATACAGTTCGATTTTCTGTCGGTTCTGGTTGTTTTTTTGTTTTCAAATTGTTGTTGTTCTTTTGGTTGTGCAAGGAGGTACAGTATGTCTACCTACACCTCCTTCTTGGCCAGAAGTCCCATTTAATTGTTATATTTATGTATGTTTTAACATAGCTAATAAGAAATCAGGTGAATAATTTTTCTTTTAGATATTTAAAAGCCATCCTTCTCAAAAAGATCATTGTTTCTTATCATCAACTAAGTTTTACTTCTTATCAAGGATTTTTCATGAAGAGGAGTAAATTAAAAAGTTTTATACATCTTTCTTGTGGGAAGATGTTATTGGATTCCAGGGAGATAAAGTCCAGGGCATCTGGCCATATTATGGCTGTGGTAGCTCTGGACCAAATCAGAGATGTCCTATTTTGGGGAAACTTTCAATAAATAATAGTGTCTAATGGGCTATTAAAGGGCATTTCCAAAAAACATTATTGTTTTCTTCATTGACTTTCTTAAGGTTATTATCAGAGATTGTGCTCAGGTTTTTTCTTCCCTTGGAAATTTAAAATTTTGGTTAAATAACTGTGCATGGATAGGATTTAATATTATAACAAAAATGTGGATACAATCACTTAATTCTTAAATTATGGTTCTTTTGGCTTATTCATGCTCAGTCTTAAATATCTTAAATATATTCTTAGTTTTGATCACTAATGTAGTGAATTAACAGACTAGATAAACAGAACTTCTGGGATCACAAACATTCTTTTTGAACCAAAGTGAAAATTTCCTTTATACTTGTGAAAAACCTGCACTTTAGAAAAGAATGTCATTTATCATAGATGAATTAAATAGTTCTGGGTTTGTGATTCATCTAGAGATTATATCTATATAGTCATTCCCATATTTTACAGTTGAGAAAACTGAGAAACTGTAATTATTACTTCATTCATTCGTTAAGCAACAAACACTAAGTTTTTACATATGCCAGGCACTGTTCTGGTTAATGGGAATATATCAGTGAACAAAAGACAAATATTCATACTTTTATGGAATTATATTCCAGTAGTATTTGTCTAATTAGTGGTAAAACAAGGACAATTGATTTAGTTTAGTATTCCAGTGTTCTTAGTATGAAATTGGTCTGGCAAGTATTTTTTATCCTGCTTGCCAATTCAAATAATTTTATTATGGCTACCTCGAGCCTACATTATGTTAAGAACTCCTTTCTAACTCTGAGGCAAAGTTACTGATGCCTACTTTTGGTTTGGGAGGGGAGCTGGTAGCATCCTGAGATTATCAACCCTGCCCATATCTCTCTAGCTGGTTTTCCTTCCCCATTCTTTTAAGCAACTTTTTTATCATTAGCTTGGTGAACAGGAGAAGGTACTGTGGGGTGAGACTGCATGATTCAAGGTTTATTGCCTCCACTGCCATTCTTGTGATACTGACCAAGTTACTTAACCTCTTTGGCTCTTCAGTAAAAGTGAGGGAAATAATACCAAATCATAGGATCATTGTGTGGAGTAAATAAACGCACACACTTAAATACTTAAAACTGTGTTTGGCCGGTAGCATACCTGACAAATATTTGTGATGTTTATTCTTCCAGCTTTCTTAACAATTCTGAAATGAAATGTTCTGAAAATCGAAAGGTTTCTATTAACTATTGGATGGCAGAAACTTTGCCTGAAGTGACTTGAGTCTGTTAATTGTCGTTATCACATTTGCTGAAAACTCGTATTTATTTGATTTTGTTGCTGCCACAATTTGCATTGGATGAGGTGTTATATAAAATGTGGTATGTACGCTTTACTAATAATTTCCAGGCGGCATGATCATGGGGAAAAAAGAAAACAAGGAGCCCTGGCCGGTGCAGCGCAGTGGATTGAGTGCAGACTGCGAACCATAGGGTCTTGGTTTGATTCCCAGTCAGGGCACATGCCTGGGTTGCAGACCAGTTCCCCAGTGGGGGCCAGGTGAGAGGCAACCACAAACTGATGTTTCTCTCCCTGTCTTTCTCCCTTCCTTGCTGTCTAAAAAAACAAGTTAAAAAAAATTAGAAAAACAAAGAAAGAAAGAAAACAAGGAAATGTATGACCATGAAGCGAATGCTTAGTCTGAGAGATCAGAGGCTCATGAGATAGTGAAGTGTATACCATCCGAATAGGTGCTGAGTATAGTGGTGAATGGGATGGGAACTGAACATCTAAGTGTTTACCTTGTTCTACCATTTTATTGTACTTTTATCTACCATGTCGTATTTAAGCCTCCTAATAGTTCTGTGAATAAAGAAAAGGATAGATTAAAACCTAAAAAGAAAGAAAAGAAAGATCCTAGTGCTCTGAAAGAAAGAGAAGTTTCCTGTACTCTTCCTGCCTATTCTTTCCTGTAGTTTCCAATACTCTTCCTGCCTATTCTTCCAATGTAACACACAGCTGGGCCCACCTTACCACATCCTGGTTGATACCAACTTTATCAACTTTTCCATCAAGGCTAAATTGGACTTAGTGCAATCAGTGATGGACTGTCTCTATGCCAAGTGTATACCTTGTATAACTGACTGTGTAATGGTTGAAATTGAGAAATGGAGTGGCTTTAAGGATCGCCAAGGATCCAAGATTTGAATGATTACCATGTGCACACAAAGGAACCTATGCAGATGACTGTTTAGTACAGAGAGTAACTCAGCACAAGTGTTACTTTGTGGCTACAGTTGACCTGGACCTTAAAGGAAGAATCAAGAAGATCCCTGGAGTTTCTATCATGTACATTTTTAACCAGAGGTGCAACATTGAGTAGGTGCCAGAGATTATGGAGCCCCTCCGTTCTAATGCTTAAAGGATAGGGATGAAGTTCCTCTGCTTTTCTTCAACTAACTTACTCTTGCCAGTTTATTAAACATGCTACAGAATGAGTTATTATTGCTCCACTCACCCATTTGCTCTGTTATGAGCTAAGAATGGTTAAATACACTTTTTGGTGTTGCTTTGAAAAATAAAAAGATAGTAATTTCCAGAACACATTTGGTTTAAAGGATTTTGGTGAAGGAATGTGGACTGCTACTAGTGAAAATCATATTACATAAAAATGTACTAAAAATGCTTTGAGTTTTAAGAGAAAGAATAATAAATTAATCTAAGTTGTTCTTGAAAACTTGCTTGTGAAATTAGTTTTTATTTAGAATTTGTTCTCCCATCCAAGTTATTGTCCATGTCCGACCCTGCTTAGCTTCAGAGATCAGACGAGATCTGGTGCGTTCAGGGTGGTATGGCTGTAGACTGTAATTTATTTATTTTTATTATAAAATTTGTAATATCTTTTGGGGGCTTAAGAAGTGGTTTCAAGAAACATGCCAGTCTTAAGAATGTAAGTTTGCTCTCCAATAAAAAGAAAGATGGTTTTTTCCCTCTAACTGTAAAGAGCTGTGAAAACCATCTTGTTATTTTTTGATAAAACAGTAATCTTTTGCTTAGTCAACATTCTCGTTATTGGCTTCCACAAAAAAATCAATCTTGTCAGCAGAAAAAAAAAACAACAAAAGCTGAAAGTCACTTTACTGCTTAGTTTTAAAAAAATTCATATGCACCCATAGTCCAAAAATAATTTTTTTCTCTTTTCAAAGATACATAAGTAACAATAAAATGTTAGAAGTAGCAGAATACAGTTATCCTTAGCTTAGACTTAAAGCAAACCAATTTTTGCCATGTAAAATGACATTGGGATTTTAGAGAATGGTACTGGTGGTTTTATTAAATTTATAAAATTAAGTTTTTGTTATAAATAAAAGAGATAAAAATAAAGGTTTTATTTGCATCTGGAAATCTTAGTATTTTGTTGGCATATCTTTTTCCCCTGCAATTCTTAACTAGCTATAAAATTGGAAAATGAAAATTTTTACAAGATATTTCCAAGCAGATTTTTTTGTTTATTTTTTTTATGTTTAAAATTTTTTTTTTTTTTTTGAGGACCCACCAAATTTTTCTACAGTTTGTGCATCATTTTACATTCCCACTAGTAAGGGAGGCAGGTTCCAGTTTCTCCATGTCCTTGCCAACAATTAACTATTTCCCACTTTTTCGGTGGTAGCCATCCTAATGGGCACAAAGTGTCATCTTACTGTGTTGCCCCCTTTTTTCTTTTTTTAATTTTTTATTGAACTTACTGGGATGACATTGGTTAGTAAAGTAGGTTTCAGGTGTACAGTTCTATAACACATCATCTGTATATTATGTGTTTGCCACCCCAGGTCAACTACTTCCATCTCCATTTATTCCCCTTATATCCTCTTCTACCTCCTCTCCTCCCACTGCCCTTTGCCTCTGGTCATCACCATACTGTTGTCTGTGTCTGTGAATTCATAGAGTTGTTTTTTTTTCCCCCCGTAATCCCTTCACCTTTTCCACCTAGTCTTGCAACCCTCTCTCCCTCTGACAGCTGGCAGTCTGTTACGAATCTGTTTCTGTTTTGTTATTTTATCTTGCTCATTAAATTCCATATATAATTGAAAGCATATGGTACTTCTCTTTCTCCGGCTGGCTTATTTCATTTAGGCTCTCCAGGTCCATCCATGCTGTTGGAAAAGGGTAAGATTTCCTTCTTTTATGACCAAGTAATATTCCACTGTGTAAATGCACCGTGCTTCTTTCTCTGTTTTTGATTCCAGAAAGGCGGGAAGGGGTTGGGGGAGGGAGAAGGGTAGGAGATGGAGGAGGGGAGAGAGATGAGAGAAACATCAATTGCTTGCCTCCTGTTTGTGCCTCAGTCTGGGACCCTACTCGTAATCTAGGCATGTGCCTTGACTGTGAATCTAACGAGACCTACGTTCCAATCAGCTGAGCCACACAATGGCCAGGGCTGTACCACAGCTTTTTTTATCCCTTCATCTGCTGATGGACACTGGGCTGCTCCTCAATCTTGGCTATTGTAAATAATACTCCACTGAACATAGCAGTGTATATATTCTTTTGAATCAGTGTTGCAGTTTTTTCAGATGTATTCTCAGAAGTGGGATGGTGGTGTCAAAGGGCAATTCCATTTTTAATTTTTGAGGTATCTCCATACTGCTTTACACTGTGGATGCACCAGTCTGCATTCCCACCAGCAGTGCAAAAGGATTCCCCTTTCTTCACATCCTCTCTAGCACTTGTTGTTTGTTGATTTATTGATGGTAGCCATTCTGATAGGTGTGTTGTTCATTATTCTTGAAAACAGTATGCCTTTTGCATGCACCTTGTCAAGTGGGAAGCTGACTGTCCTTGCATTACTAGATGATTATTACAAAGATTTCTGTGCAGTGAATTGACACACTGAATTATGAAACGAAGTGTGTGTGTTTTTAAAATCTAAGTTCCTCCATTCTATTAATTAGCTAGGTTTTGAGACCTTTGTATAATATGAATTTTTTGTAGTTATGTTCTATACAGAATGTCAGTGGGCCAACTGAATCTGTTTATTTACAGCTGAATCTTGCTTAGCCTGAAGTATTTAAGTGCTTAGAATAGAATCATATGTAAAATTTTAGTTGACCATTAAGGGGAGAGGGTACTAACATTTGTTAATGGCCTACTGTTTTCAGTAGTGGAGTTAAGAATTTATTAGTTGCTGTGTCCTGATTTTGTTTTAATTTGCTTTCAAACCTAAAGTATTTAACACTTTTTTAATTCAAGTTTGTTCTGTAATGGTGATGTAATTTCTAAATATTTCTTAGTTTTTCAAAAAGTTCTAAAGAAAGTCTTAAAATCATTAAATAAAACAAACTCACCTGTATCTGGTGTTTGCATTTAGTTTAAATTTTGTTTAAAGTAAAATCAATTCTGTTAAGTAATTTCTTTGTTTTAAGCAAAGAAATTATTTTAGAAACATTGGAAACTACAGCAATTGTGAAATACTAGGCTGATCTTAGCTGAATCAGTGTTGATTTTTTTGCACTGATGACCTCTAGTGGCCTTGCTGTGAAGTGATCTGTCAATATCAAGTAATTTTTTTTTAGATTCTCATGTTATAAACACATGCTGATTGTTCAGTAATCTCAGGTGATAAATAAAATATGGTCCTGATGAGTACCTTTACCTATATACAAAGGAAGAAAACTTACTTTAAAAATCACTAATAAGATTTGTTAATCTGAATTAATTGAGATTGGATATGGAAACAAATTTATGAAAGTTCATTTTTGTCTGCACAATGTTTGTAGTAGTGAATTTCAAGTTAATCATCTACTCTTACACTCTTGAAGTGACATAATAAGAAACATTCAAATTAGTTGAATTTGGCAAATGAAAATATGTGGTTCCTAAAAAAGTCCTTTCATTGAAGTTACTACATGTGTTACTGTAGAACCTTTTTCTCCTCTTAACTAAAGAAATTAGATCTTTGACCTTATCTTTATAGTAAAACCGTGCCATTTTAAAATTTAAAAAAATTTTATTGACTTTTAGATAGAGGGAAGAGAGGGAGAAAAAGACATCGATTTGTTGTTTCACTTATTTACGCATTCATTGGTTGATTCTTGTTGTGCCCTGATCGAAGATCAAACCTGCAACCTTGGTGTGTTGGGATGACACTCTAACTAACTGAACTACCTGGCCAGGGCCAAAATAGACTTCTTAAATATAACCCTTAAGAGTGAAATTAGGACTTCATCTAAGATAGAGGCGTACGTAGGCATGCTGTGCCTCCTCGTACAACCAAAAGTCAGAGAACAACAATTTAAAAACAAAAGCAACCAGAACTGACAGAAAGTCAAACTTTATGGAAGTCCAACAACAAAGAGTTAAAGACACGTTCATTCAGACCAGGAAGCAGGGCGGAGCTGGGCGGCGAGACGGTGGTCTGTTGAGCGGGTAGGACAACGCTGCAGCTGCCCAGAGAGACCAGTGGCAGGTGCACGGGGCAAAACCCACAGCTGGCCAAGCCAGACCCTGCGGGACTGAGGCCAGTGGAGCAGACGGTCCTGCATTGGAGCGCAGGTAAACCAGGAGAAAAAGTTGAGGATCGGAGCAGACCTTGAAGCCCAGGGCTCCAGCCGCGAAATAAAACCTCAAACCACCGATTGAAAACACCTGTGGGGGCTAAGGCGGCAGCGGGAGGAACTCCCAGCCTCACAGCGGAGTTCGTTGGAGAGACCCACAGGGTCCTAGAACAAGCCCGCCTGTGTGGGAATGAGCTCCAGAAGGGCCCAGTTTGCTTGTGGGTAGCGAGTGGAGCAAGTGCCATTATGTCCTCTCAGACCCCTTTCCCACAGACAATGTCTCACAACGCAGCAATGTGGGATGCCCTGCCCTGGTGGACACCTAAGGCTCTGCCCCCTTATATGTAACAGGCGCGCCGAGAGAGAAAAAAAGTGGCCCAAATGAAAGAGCAGATCAAAACTCCAGACAAAATAAAAGTAAGCCACAAAGAGATAGCCAAGCTATCAGATGCGTAGTTAAAAACACTGGGAATCACAATGCTCACAGAACTGGTTGAATTTGGTCACAAATTAGATGAAAAAATGGACACGCTAAATGAAATAAGGGGAAATGTGCAGGGAACCAATAGGGATGGGAAGGAAACTGGGACTCAAATCAATGGTGTGGACCAGAAGGAAAAAAATTCAACCAGAAAAGAATGACGAAACAAGAATTCAAAAAAAAAAATGAGGAGAGCCCTGGCTGGCGTGCCTCAGTAGATTGAGCACCAGCCTGCGAACCAAAAGGTCATCAGTTCGATTCCCAGTCAGGGCACATGCCTGGGTTGCAGGCCACGTCTCCAGTTGGAGGCCTGTGAGAGGCGACCACACATTGATGTTTCTGTCCCTCTCTTCCTCTCTCCCGACCCCTCTGCCTAAAAATAAATAAATAAAATCTTAAAAAAAAATGAGGAGAGCTTAGGAACCTCTGGGACAACTTCAGACATTCCAACATTCGAATTATAGGGGCGCCAGAAGAAGAGGAAGAGCGACAAATTGAAAACTTATTTGAACAAATAATGGAGTACAACTTCCCCAATCTGGCAAAAGAAATAGACTTCCAGGAGGTCCAGGAAGCTCAGAGAGTCCCAAAGAAGTTAGACCCAAAGAAGAACATACCAAGACATATCATAATGACATTACCCAAGATTAAAAATAAGGAGAGAATCTAGAAGCAGCAAGAGAAAAGGAGATAATCACCTACAAAGGAGCTCCCATAAGACTGTCAGCTGATTTCTCAAAAGAGACCTTACAGGCAAGAAGGGGCTGGAAAGAAGTTTATCAAGTCATGAAAGGCAAGGACCTACATCCAAGATTACTCTATCCAGCAAAACTTCCACTTAGAATGGAAGGGCAGATAAAGTGCTTCTCAGATAAGGTCAAGTTCAAGGCGTTCACCATCACCCAGCCTTAATTATGTGAAATGTTAAAGGGATTTATATAAGGCATGGAGGGGTATCTACAGGGGAGTGGGATGGGGGGTGGGTACAGAGAATAAGTAGCATAAATGGTAGGTAGAAAACAGACAGGGGGAGGTTAAGAATAGTATAGGAAACGTAGAAGCCAAAGAACTTATGTGTATGACCCATGGATAAGCACTAAAGAGGGGGGAAGAGGGGGTGGTATGCGGGGCAGAGGGGACTATAAAAGTGGGGTAATGGGACAACTGTAATAGCTTAGTAAAATATATTTTTTAAAATGTGAGATTAATTTTTAAAACATTTAAAAATGGTGAAATATAATTTGTATACAGAAAAATGTATGAAGCATCACACAGTTTAACCAGTTACTATTATAACGAGAACAACCATGATATCATTCTTGGAGAGGTCAAGAAATAGAACATTGCCAGCACCCCAGAAGTCATACATCCTCTCTCTTCTAAATCTCACATAAGGGTAACCCCTATCCTGACTTTTTGCAGCATCATTTCCTTGCTTTTTTAAAAATGTTACCTTTATATGTTATGTAAGTGTACATGCTCATTAGATTAGTTTTGCCTGACAGTGAACTTTCTATAAATGGAATCATAGGATGTTGTCTTTTGTGTCTTGCTTTTTTTCTTAACGTTGTTTGTTCATCTGCATTGTATGACGCTCTATCGTATTTCATTGTACTAATATACCACAATTTATGTTTTCTAATTGACATATTTTGATTGTTTTGCAGTTTTTGGCTATTATAAAAAATGGTCCTGGGAATATTTTTTTGTAGGTCTCCTAGTATGCACATACCTGCCTGCATTTCTTTTGGATCTATATCTAGGGATTGTTTTGGTTTTAATGTATTTATATCTTCAACTTTAATAAATAATGCAAAACTTTTTCAAAGTGGCTATACCAGTTTATAGTCTCATAGATTGTTTATTGGAGTATCTGTTGATTTATACCTTCTTCAATAAATAGTACAGTTAAATTTAAAAAAATTTTAGCCAATCAGGTATTTTGTTATATTTTTCATATTTTTAATTTGTATTTTTTTTTTTAAGATTTTATTTATTTTTAGAGCGAGGGGAAGGGAGGGAGAAAGAGAGGGAGAGAAACATCAGTGTGTGGTTGCCTCCCATGTGGCCTCCACTGAGGACCTGGCCTGCAACCCAGGCATATGTTCCCAACTGGGAATCAAACAAGCAAGCCTTTGGTTCGCAGCCTGCGCTCGATCCACTGAGCTACACCAGCCAGGGTTAATTTATATTTCTCTGAGTACTACTGAGGTTGAGACCTGTTTTATATCTTGATTGACCATTTCGATATTTTGTGATCTTGTAGTGGAAGTCTTTTTACAATATTCCCATCAGGATGTCTTTTTTAAAAAAGCTGTGTGTCATTTTGGGGAGTGGATAGAAACTGTATGTTTATAAACCCATTCTAAGTTATATGTGTATGTTTTACAAATACCTTCTTTCACCTGGGTTTCCTTTTTTACAAAAAGACTTTTTTTATTTTTTAAGTTATATTTTATTGATTATGCTATTTCAGTTGTCCCAATTTTCCACCTTTGCCCCCCTCCACCCAGCACCCTCCACTCCCTTAGGCAATCCCTAAACCATTGTTCATGTCCATTGGTCTTGTGTGTAAGTTCTTTAGCTACTCCATTTTCTGCACTGTACGTCATATCCCCATGGCTATTCCAAAACTACCTATTTGTACTGCTTAATCCCCTTACCTCTTCACCCATTCTCCCACACCCCCTTCCATCTGATAACCATCAAGATGCTCTCCGAATCTATAATTCTGTCTCTGTTCTTCCTGTTTGCTTAGTTTGTTTTTTACATTCAGTTGTTGATAGTTATGTATTTATTGCCATCCATTTTATTCATAGTTTTGATCTTCCTTTTTTTTTATTTTCTTTTAAGATTTTATTTATTTATTTTTAGAGAAAGGGGAAGGGAGGGAGAAAGACAGGGAAGGAAACAGCAATGTATGGTTGCCTCTCACATGGTCCTCACTGGGGACCTGGCCTGCAAGCCAGGCATGTGCCCTGACTGGGAATCGAACTGAGACCCTCTGGTTCCCAGCCCGTGCTCAATCCATGAGCTACACCAGCCAGGGCTGATCTTCTTTTTCTTAAATAAGTCCATTTCACATTTCATATAATGTGAGGTGATGATGAACTCCTTTAATTTTTTCTTGTCTGGGAAGCTCTTTATCTGCCCTTCAGTTCTAAGTGGTATCTTTCCTCCGTCCCTGCTTTTCATGACTTGGAATGTTTCTTGCCAGTCCCTTCTTGCCTACAAAGTTTCTTTTGAGAAGTTAGCTGACAGTCTTATGGGAACTCCCCTGAGGTAACTATATGCTTTCTCTTGCTACTTTTAAGATTCTCTCTTTGTCTTTAACCTGTGACGTTTAATTATGATGTGTCTTGGTGTGATCCTCTTTGCATCCATCTTCTTTGGGACTCTCTGTGCTTCCCAGACGTGCATGTCTGTTTCCTTCACCAAATTTGGGAAGTTTCCTTTCTTTATTTTTCCAAGTAGATTTCCAGTTTCTTGCTCTCTCTATTCTTCTTCTTGGTACCCCTATGATGCAAATATTGGAATGCTTGAAGTTGTCCCAGAGGCTGCTTACACTATCCATTTTTTTTTTTTTGGATTCTCAGATTATTTTATTTATTTATTTATTTATTTATTTTTAAGATTTTATTTATTCATTTTTAGAGAAAGGAGAAGGGAGGGAGAAAGAGCAATGTATGGTTGCCTCTCACATGGCCCCCACCGGGGACCTGGCCCGCAACCCAGGCATGTGCCCCAACCGGGAGTCGAACCAGGACCGTCTGGTTCCCAGCCCGCGCTCAATCCACTGAGCCACACCAGCTGGGCTCAGAGAGATTATTTTAAAAATATTTTTTGAAAGTTCTGCTAGCCTTGGCTGGGAGGCTCAGTTGGGTGGAGTATAATTTTTTACAACAAAATTTTGCAGGTTTGACTCCCGGTCAGCACACATACCTAGATTGTGGGTTTGATTCCTGATCAAGATATGTGTGGGGGCAACGATAAATGTTTGTCTCTCTGTCTCTTTCCTTTTCTTCCTCTCTCTTTTAAAAAATTCAATAAACATCCTCAGGTTAGGATTTAAGAAAAATGTTGTACTAAAAAGCATTTGACATCTTGCCCATGTGTAGGTATACAATTAGTAGTGTTGAGATAGAACCTTTTTTTAAAAAATGTATTTTATTAGTTATGCTATTACAGTTGTCCCATTTTCCCCCTTTATTCCCCTCCGCCCCACATCCCCCCCATTCCCTGCCCTTTAGTTCATGTCCATGGGTCATACATGTAAGTTCTTTGACTTCTACATTTCCTATACTATTCTTAACCTCTCCTTGTCTGTCTTCTACCTAGTATTTATGCTACTTACTCTCTGCACCTTTTCCCCCTCTCTCCCCCTACCACTCCCCTGTTGAAATGCCTCCATATCTTATATAAATCCCTTTAACATTGAGAAAGAACCTTTTTATCTGGCAAATCTGAAACATTAAACCTATTAAACAACTGTTCCTGTGCCATGGCCCCCTCCCCAGTAACCACCTTTCTACTTAATGTTTGTATCAATTTGACTACTATAGATACTTTGTAAGAGTGGAATCATACTGTATTTGTCTTTTTACATGCTTCAATTGATATAGCATAATGCCCCAAAGATTTATTCATGTAGCATGTAACAGGCTTTCCTTGCCTTTGAAGGCTGAATAATATTCCTTCGTATGTATATATCACATTTTTTTTTATCCATTTGTCTGTTTGATGGACAGTTGGTTTGCTTCCACCATTTGACTATTGTGAATAGGGCTGCTATGAATATGAATGTGTTACTATCTCTTTGAGACGTTACTTTCAATTCTTCTGGATATATACCTAGAACTGGAATTGTTGGGTATATGGTAGTTCTAGTTTTAGTTTTTTGGGGAACCTCCATACTGTTTTACATAATAGTTACACCATATTGTAAATCCACCAGCAGTATACAAGAATTCCAGTTTGTCCAAATCCTCACCAAAACTTGTTAATGAGTACCTTATTTTGAAAAATTTTACATCATTACTAGCTGAAGTCCATAGTTTAAAGTTCATTCTACATTGTACTGATGTGTGTGTTTTGATAAATGCATAATGTTACGGAACCACCATTATAACACCGTTACAGTATCACACGGAATATGTAGTTTGACTACCCCTAAAAATTCCCTGTACTTAACTGTTCTTTTTCCTCTTTACCTGCCCACCCAACCCTGCCAAAAAATAATAAATTGGCTTGGCAACCATTGGCGTTTTTAGCTGTCTCTATAATTATATTTATCTTTTTAGAATGTCTTATAGTTGGAATCGTGCAGAATGTAGCCTCTTCAGCCTGGCTTCAGTTAGGAATATATATTTAAGGTTTCTCCCTGTCTTTTCATGGCTTGTTAGTTTATTTCTTTTTATTGCTGAATAATATTCCCATGTATGGGTATACAACAGTTTGTTTAGCCATTTACCTGTTGAAGGGTATCTTGGTTGATTGCAAGTTTTGGCAATTATGAATAAAGCAAGTGTAAACATTCATATGCAGAGTTTTTGTGAACACTGTCTTTAGATTTACATAGGTACCAAACAAAGAACATGATTGGTAGATTTTATGGTAAAATCATATTTAATTTGTAATAAACTGCTAAAGGGTCTTGTAAAGTAGCTGTACTATTTTGCATTCTTACTAGCAGTGAAAGCCAGTTTGTGTTACCACTTCTGGCCAGTGTTTTGGATTCCATCCATGCCAGTGTATGTGCAATGGTATCATATTGTAGTTTTCATTAATATTTTTCCAATGACAATGATGTGTGGAGCATATATTTCATATGCCTGTTTGTCGTCCATCTGTCTTTGGTGAGATGTCTTTTCAAATCTTTTGCTTTTTTAAAAATAGCATTGTTAATAAGGGTTCGTTATTAAGAATAATTGTTTTAAGAATGCTTTCATAACCCTGGTGTGGCTCAGTAGATTGAGTGCTGGCCTGTGAACCAAAGGGTTGCTGGTTCGATTCCCTTTCAGGGCACATGCCTGGATTGTGGGCTAGGTTCCCCCATGTAGGGCGCACAAGAGGCAACCACACATTGATGTTTCTTTCTCTCTTTCTCCCTCCCTTCCCCTCTGTCTAAATATAAGTAAATGCAATCTTTAAAAAAAAAAAAAAGAATGCTTCGATAGTTTGGACAGCTGTCCTTTATCACATACGTGTTTTGCAAAATATTTTCTCCAAGTCTGTGGCTTCTCCTTTCATTCTTTTAAGTTTCGTTTCCAGAACATAACTATTGTCAATGTAGTGGAGTTGGACTTACCCATTCTTTTCCATGAGTCATGCTTTTGGGTTTTGTATTTTAAAACTCATCACCAGACCTAGATTTTCTTCTGTGTTTCACAAGTTTTATAGTTTTGTACTATACATCTAGTATATTATATATTTAACATAGAGTAAATATACAAGGTCGGTCCAGAAGGTATCCAGAGACGTAATATGAAAAATAGAGACATTTATTGAAGATAGAAAACATTGAAACATTGTACATAGGACAGTGATGCCTCGGTCCCCTTGAGAGTAGGCACCTTGGGACCTCACACAGGTCTCCCAGTCGTCATCAGCTGTCCTGTTGTATTTTCCTGAACCTCATCAATGGTCTGAAATCTCTTCCCTTTCAAAGGTGATTTTAGTTTTGGGAAAAGCCACAAGTCTCAGGGCGCCAAATCTGGGTTGTAGGGGGTCTGAGTTGCCAGGTGATTTGATGTTTTGCCAAAAAATCTGTACGAGGTGAGATGCGTGAGCGGGTGTATTGTCCTGATGAAGCTGCCAATCACTGGTTGCCCATAGCTGCAGCCTTCTGAATCATTGAAATAGTTTCCACAGAGAAATGTTCATGCTTAATGCAAAATTTGATGCAGTTTTCATTGCTCAGCTTGCTCAGACATTTTAAGTGGGATGACCACAGGGTACATATGCTCACTCAATGGCATCTACCAACCTCACTGACTAGTACAGTGAAGTTGTCTGTGTTCACACATGTGCATTCCTGTCGATCCTTGGCTGCCCAGTTATGTTAACATTGTGCAAACCATTCTCATTACATGTATTTTTTAATATATTTTATTGATTATGCTATTACAGTTGTCCCATTTTTCCCCCTTTCTTCCCCTCCGCCCCCATACCTCCCACATTCCCCACCCTTTAGTCCATAGGTCATACACATACGTTCTTTGGCTTCTAAATTTCCTATACTATTCTTAACCTCCCCCTGTCTGTTTTCTACCTCCCATTTATGCTACTTCCTCTCTGCACCTTTTCCCCCTCCCCCTACCACTCCCCTGTTGATATCCCTCCATACCTTATATAAATCCCTTTAACATTTCATACAATAAAGGCTGGGTGATGATGAACTCCTTGAACTTGACCTTATCTGAGAAGCGCTTTATCTGCCCTTCCATTCTAAATGAGAGTTTAGCTGGATAGAGTATTCTTGGATGTAGGTCCTTGCCTTTCATGACTTGGAATACTTCTCTCCAGCCCCTTCTTGCCTGCAAGGTCTCTTTTGAGAAATCAGCTGACAGTCTTATGGGAACTCCTTTGTAGGTAACTGTCTCCTTTTCTCTTGCTGTTTCTAGGATTCTCTCCTTATTTTTAATATTGGGTAATTAATTATGATGTGCCTTGGTGTGTTCCTCTTTGGGTCCAACTTCTTTGGGGCTCTCTGAGCTTCCTGGACTTCCCGAAAGTCTATTTCCTTCACCAGCTTGGGGAAGTTCTCCATCATTATTTGTTCGAATAAGTTTTCAATTTGTTGCTCTTCCTCTTCTCCTTCTGGCACCCCTATAACTCGGATGTTGGGACGTTTAAAGACATCCTGGAGGTTCCTAAGCCTCTCCTCAGTTTTTTGAATTCTTGTTTCTTCATCCTTCTCTGGTTGGATGTTTTTTTCTTTCTGCTGGTCCACTCCGTTGAATTGAGTCCCAGTTTCCTTCTCATCCCTATTGGTTCCCTGCAGATTTTCCCTCAGTTTCTTTATATTATCCTTCACTTGTTCAACTAATTTCGACCATTTTTCTACCAATCCTGTGAGCATCCTGATTACCAGTGCTTTGAACTGTGCATCTGATAGGTTGGCTATCTCTTCGTCACTTAGTTGTATTTTTTCTGGAGTTTTGATGTGTTCTTTCTTTTGGGCCATTTTTTTCCTCAGTGTTCCTGTTACTTTAAGGGGCGGGGCCTTAGGTGTTCACCTGGGCAGGGAAACCCACGTGTTGTGTTGTGATGCTGCCTGTGGGGGCGGGGCCTGAGAGAACAATGGCGCTTGCTCTGCTCTCAGCACCCACACTGCCACCCACAAGCAAGCTGTGCCCCTCTGCGCTGGCTCTGGGGTCGGTGGACAGGCCCACACAGTTCCAAGTCCCCATGGGTCTCCCCAGTGAACTCTCCAGTGAGGCCGGGAGTTCCTCCCGCTGCCGCCTCAACCCCCACAGTTGTTTTCAGTCTGTTCTCTGAGGTCTTAGTTCCCCTTGCCGTTGGGCTGCGCGGTCTGCTCCGCTCCCTGCTTTTTCTCCCTGTTTGTCTGCAGGTGAATCAGGAGCCGCTCGGTCCGCCAGTCTTGGCCCTGCTGGGTCCGGGTGGGCAGGGCGCACGGCTGTGTTTTGGTCAGGCACGCCTGTCGCAGATCTCTCCAGGCAGCTGCAGTGTTGCCCGTACCGCCCCACAAACCGCGGTCTTGCCTCACTCTCTCTGCCGGCTCGCTGTGCGCTCTCTGCACGGCTCCGCCCTGCTTACCGGTCTCGATGAATGTGTCTTCTTTAACTCCTTGGTTGTTAGACTTCCTCTCAGTTTGATTTTCTGTCAAATCTGCCTGTTTTTGTTTATTTAAATTGCTGTTTTTCCTCGTTTGGCTGTGTGAGGAGGCACAGTGTGTCTACCTACGCCTCCATCTTGCCGGAAGTCTCCATTCTCATTATATTAACAGTGGCTGGATTTTTCCAGACAGCTCTTGTATGTACATATAGGATACATATACATTTATGTTCTATACAGGTAGGGAGCAGGAGAGAGAGATACAGATAGATATAGTAAGTCTTGAAGTCTGATAGTGTCAGCCTTCCCACTTTGCTTCTGTTCCCTATTGTGTTATTCTGAGTCTTTTGCTTTTCTATATCAAGTTTAGAATCAGTTTGTTGATAACTGCTAAAATTTTTGTTGGGATTGTATTGAACCTACAGATCAAATTTGGAAGAGTTGATATCTCAAAATACTATGTCTTTCTATTAACATAACAATATATACATGGAATGTTTCTCTATTTAGGTTTTTTATTTCATTCATAGAGGGTTGTTTTTTTTTGCTACATCATATAGCTCTCTATGCATCATTTGTTAGATTTATACCTGCATAATTTTTGTTTTGCTGCCAGTATAAATTGTATTGGGTGTTCAGTTTCAATTTCAAATTCCAGTTTTCATTGCTGATGTATGGGAAGGCAGTTAACTTTTGTATATTAATCTTATATCCCACAACCTTGCTATAATCACTTATTAAATCTAGGAGTTGTTGTCATTGTGGTTAATTCTTTAGAATTTCCTATGTAGACATTTATGCCATCTGCTGACAGTCTTATTTCTTCATAATTGATGTACTTGGAACTTTTCTTCCCTCCCTCCTTCCATTCTTCCTTCCTTCTTTTCTACAGTGGAATGCTTTACAAGTTTGTGTGATGTCCTTGCGCAATGACAGTGCTGATCTTCTTTGCATCATTCCAATTAAAATGTTCTTTTCTTGTTTATTGCATTGGCTAGAAATTTGTGTATGATGTTGACTAGCAGTGGTGAAGGGGGAACATCTTTCCTTGTTCCCAGTTTTAGGAGGAAAAGCGTCTAGTTTCTTAATTAAGCAGGATACTTAGCAGTAGGTTTGTTTTTTTTAATGCTCTTTTAAAAAAAATTTTTTATAAGGATGTGTATTTTTTTTAAAACATTTTATTTATTTATTTTTAGAGAGGGGAGGGAGGGAGAAAGAGAGAGAAATATCATTGTGTTGTTGCCTCTCATGTGGCCCCCACTGGGGACCTGGCCCCCAACCCAGGCATGTGCCCTGACTGGGAATCAAACCGGCTACCCTTTGGTTCATAGCCTGCGCTCAATCCACTGAGCTGTGCCAGCCAGGGAAGCAGTAGGTTTTTAATGGATGATTTTCATCAAGTTACAAAATTTCCTAGCCCTAGTTTGCTGGGAATTTTTGGTTGAATGGTATTTGATTCTGTCAAATGCTTTTTCTGCATCTATTAATAGGGTCATAGGTTTTTTTCTTCTTTAGACTATTTAGCCAATTAACAATAGAGATTACATTAATAGATTTTCAAATGTGGAACTAGCCTTGCATACTCAAAATAAATCCCCCTTGTTAGATAATTTTTTTATAAAAAATAAAAAAAGGTCTGTCTTGATGAATATTCCATGTAAATTTGAGAAGAATGTGTATTCAGTTGGTGTTGCTTGGAGTATTTTATTGATGTCAGTTTCCTTAGTTTCTGATTTTTCTACATACTGGAGCTGTCAGTTACTGATAGAGGGGCGTTGAAGTCCACAGCTGTAATAGTGGCTTAATCTATTTTTTTCCTTGCAATTCTATCAGTTTTTGCCTCATATTTTGACACACTATTGTTAGATGCATACACGTTAAGCATTGTTTTCTCTTCTTGGAGAATTGACCCCATTGTCATTATGTGATGTTTCTCTTTATCCCTAATAACTTTCCTTCATGTGAAGTTTGCTTTGTCTGCAGTTAATATAGCTGCTGCAGCTTTATTTTGATTAGTGTTTGCATGTTTTATCTTTCTCTTTAATCTGTCTTTTAACCTTTCTGTGTTTATATTTAATGTGGATTTCTTGTAGACAACATATAGTTGTCTTGTTTTTTACCCACCCTGAAATTTTCTTTCTTTTAATTGGCTTTAATTCACATTTAAAGCAATTATAGTTGGGTTAATATCTACTGTGTTTTAAATGTTTACTATTTGTTGTACTAATCTATTCATCTGTTGATGGACATTTCGGTTGCTTCTGGGTTTTTAGCTGTTATGAATAGAGCTACTATTAACATGAGTGTTTAAGTATCTCTTCAAGACTGTGCTTTCAGTTCTTTTGGAAAGATACCGAGAAGTGGAATGCTGGCACCTATGGTAATTATATTTATTTTTTCAGAAACTGCCATGCTGTTTTCCACAGTGGTTGCACTTGTTCACATTTATACCACAATACAGAAGGGTTCCAGTTTTTTTCAAATCTTAAACACTTGTTTGCTGTTTGTTTGTTTGTTTAATAGTAGATATCCTAGTAAGGTAATATCTTATTGTATGTGGCTTCTCTTCTTTTGCCTGACCCCCTCCCCAGTGATTAGTGATGTTGAGCATATTTTCATATACTTTATTGGTGTGATCTTCTGTGGAGAAATATCTGTTCAAATTTTTTGCCTATTTTTAAATTGGGCTTTTGTTGTTGAGTTTTAGAAATCTATATATTCTGAATATTAATCTCTTATCAGATAATGTGATTTGCAGATATTTCCTTCCATTTTATAGGTTGCTTTTTCATTGTTTTGATGGCATTCATTGATACACAAGTTTTTAATTTTTATTAAGTCCACTTTGTTCATATTTTCTTTTGTTACCTGTGCCTTTGTGTCATAGTCAGTAAATTGCCAAATATTGTGAAGCTTTTGTCCTATACTTTCTTCTAATTTTATAGCTTTAGGTCTTATGTTTAGGGCTTTGATCCATTTTGAGTTAATTTTTGTATATGGTGTTAGGTAATGGTCCAGTTTTATCCTTTTGCATGTGGATATTGTTTTCCCAATGCCAGTTGTTGAAGAGACGGGTCTGTCCCCATTGTGTAGGCTTGGCACTCTTGTCTAAGATCATTTGACCACACATATAAGGGTTTATTTTTGATCTCTCTATTTTGTTCTGTTGGTCTATGTGTCTGTCTTTTGTGAGTATTGTATGGTTGATTACTGTTGCTTCATAGTATGTTTTGTAGTCAGAGAGGGTGAGGCCTCGAACTTTGTTCTTTTTCAGTATGTTTTTATTATTTGGGGGTGAAGGGTCCCTTGAGATTTCATGTAAATTTTAGGATGGGTTTTTTTAATAACTGCAAGAAATGTCATTGGGATTTTGATAGGGATTATATTGAATGTGTGGCTTGCTTTGGGAAGTATTGCTATTTTAATGTCTTCCTAACCTGAACATGAAATGTGTTTCCATTTGTTTTTTGTGTTTTAATTCCTAAGTACTTTACTCTTTGATGCTACAGCAAATGGAGTTGCTTTCATAATTACCTTTCTTGATTTTTCATTGATAATATAAAGAAATGCTGTTGATTTTTTTTTTTTATCCTCACCTGAGGATATGTTTCCATTGATTTTAGAGAGAGGTGGGGTTAGAGACAGAAACATCAGTACAAGAGAAACACATCAACAGCTTGCCTCCTGAACATGCCCCAAGTGGGGATCAAACCAGCAACCCTTCGGTGCATGGAATGATGCTCCAACTAACTGAGTCATGCTGCCAGGGCAGAAATGAGGTTGATTTTTGTATGTTAACTGTATCTTGCTACTTTGCTGAATTTGTTAGTCCTAACATGTTTTTATGGAATCTTTGGGGTTTTCAACATATATGCATATGTGAACAGAGATAATGTTACTACTTCTTTTTTGATTTGTTTTCTTCTCATTTCTTTTTCTTGCCTCATTACTCTGGCTAGTACTTCTATTATGATGTTGAAAAGGAGTGCTAAGGGTAGGCATCCTTGCCCTGTTCTGATTTCAGAGGCAAAGCTTTTTAGTCTTTCACTATTCAGTGTGATGTTTGTTGTTGGTTTTTCATATATGGTTTTATTATGTTGAGATAGTTTCCTTTTATTTCTAGTTTGTTGAGTGACTTTTATCACGAAAGGGTGTTGAATTTTGTCACGTTCTTTTTCTGCATCATTTAAAATATTCATATGATTTTTCCTCCTTTATTCTTTTAATGTAGTGCATTGCATTGATTGATTTTCTTATGTTGAATCATCCTTGTATTCCAGGAATAAATTTCACTTGGTCATGATGGGTAATTTTGTTATGAGCTGCTGAATTTGATTTATTAGTATTTTGTTGAGGATTATTTATAACGGATACTGGTTTGTAGTTTTCTTGTAGTGTCTTTATCTGGCTTTGGTATTGGGGCAATGCTGGCCTCATTGAGTTAAGGAGTGTTTGCTCTTCAGTTTTTGGAAATGTTTTAGAAGGGTTGATTTTAACTCTTTTATATTATTTTCTGTTCTTCTGTTCTCTATTTCATTTATCTGTGCTTTAATCTTAAGTATTTCTTTTCTTCTCCTGAGTTCTTTTTCTAGTTTCTGAAGTTGTATTTTGTTGATTTGAGATCTTTCTTCTTTTTAAAAATTTTATTTATTGATTGATTGATTTTAGAGAGATAGAGGAAGGGCAGGGGAGAGAGAGAGAGAGACTTGTTTTTCCACTTATTTAGGCATTTATTGGATGCTGCTTATATGTGCCCTGACTAGAATCAAACATGCAAACTTGGCATATCAGGACAACCCTTTAATTAACTGAGCTTACTGGTCAGGGCTCTTTCTAATACATATTTTTTAAATGTAAGCTTTTATAACTATGAAATTTCCTCTTAGCACTGCTTTTGCTGTGTCCCATAAGTTTTCATATGTTGTGGTTTGTTTTCATTCCTCTCTAGTTTTCCTTGTAATTTCTTTGTTCCATTGATTGTTTAATATGTGCTGTTTAATTTTTACAGATTTGTGACTTTTTTGGCTTTGTTTTTGTTACTGATTTTGAACTTCATCTATTTGGTTGGAAGAGTTTTTATTTCAGAGATATATATGTATCTTTTTAAATCCATTAATACTTAATTTGTGACCTTCTGTCTTGGAGAATATCCCATGTAAACTTGAAAATACATATTCTGTTGTTGTTGCGTAGAGTGTTCTGCTATGCTATTAGGTCTACTTAATTCACTGTATTGTTCAAGTCCTTTATTTCCTTATCTTCTGTCTTCTTTATCTATTAGTTATTGAGACTAGAATATTGAAGTCTCCAGTTATTATTGTGGAATTGTTTCTCCCTTTAATTCCGTCAGTTTTGATTTGTATTAGGTATGTGGATATTTATAATGGTTAAATCTTGCTGTATTGAATGTTTTATTAATGTATGTCTTTATGTCTTATAACCTTTTGTGGTTAAAGTCTGTTTTGTCTGATACTGGTATAGGAGTTTTACAAACTTGAATAGTTAATACATTAGGCCCTGCAGGCCACATTGGGTACATGGGGCTTATTGTTCTCATGATTATTCTTTTTTTTTTTTTTTTAACCAGTTTTTTTTTTCTGGGGCTCTACAAAAACAAGACTGTGGTAAGTTGCCAATCCCTGCTTTAGCTTGAACAGAAGTTTTTTTAGTGATGAATTTATCCATTCTATTTTATGGTTAAGGTTTTTGTCTTCATGAATTCTATTCTTAATCTGAGAGTATGAAAATACGTATTATATCTTAAAAGCATTATTTTTTTGCCTTCACAGTTAGGTCTATAATCCTCCTGGAACTGATGTAAGCACCATTTTTTGGAATGGCCATTCTTTCCTCAGTGTTAACAGTAAAACTTCTGCCTTTCATAAAGCATGTGACCTTGTACGCATTGGTTTTTTAGCTTTATTTTGTGTCTTTGAACGATTTGTCTGTCTCTGCACCAATCACCATCTTAATTTTAATAGCTTTATAATACATTCTAATGTCTGGGCAAGTTCTACCACCTCATCCTTTACAATAGTTTTGCTTGTTCTCAACAATTTCAATTTCTTTCTAAATTTTAAAATCAGCTTTTGTCAAGTCTCTCTTTTTCTTGTCTCCCTTACACACACACACACACACACACACACATACACACTGGGAGTTTGATTGGAATTACATTAACTGTCTTGGTTAGTTTGTATGAAAATTGGTGTTGTCTCAGTAGTGAGTCTGCTTGTCCATTTAGGTTATCGTTTATGTCTCAATTAAAGTTTTAAGTTTTTCATGCACAGATCTTGCGCAGCTTTTTTGGCTTATTTTTGTATACTTTTCTGATCCCATTTTAATTATTTTTTTTTGAGGTTAGTTTTTAAAGTATTTGCAGAGATTAGATTATTAGTGGTGCGTTATGACCTGTAAAAGTAGTTGAAAGTTCATTGTCAATGATCCTTTCCCAAATGCTAAATCTATTATATTTAATTTGGTGTTTATTATCACTATCAGACTTTTCCTTTACCTTTTTTGACAAAGTATCTGTCTAGATATTTGGTAATACAAGGTCAAAAGGTCAGTTCCAGTACTGATTACTTATCTGTCATCTGCTTTTTACACCTCTCTCCAGGTACTTTTGATTAGGCCATGTCTTTTTAAAGGTTTTTTTTTTTTTTTTAATATTGATTATGCTATTACAGTTGTCCCATTTCCCCCCCTTTTTCCCTTCCACCCTCTTAACCCCCCTTTCCCCACCCTTTAGTTTTTGTCCATGAGTCATACACATAAGTTCTTTTGCTTCTAAATTTCCTATACTATTCTTAACCTCCCCCTGTCTGTTTTCTACCTACCATTTATGCTACTTATTCTGTGCCCCTTTCCCCTCTTCTCCCCCTACCACTCCCCTGTTGATATTCCTCCATACCTTATATAAATCCCTTTAACATTTCGTACAATAAAGACTGGGTGATGATGAACTTCTTGAACTTGACCTTATCTGAGAAGCACTTTATGTGCCCGTCCATTCTAAATGATAGCTTTGCTGGATAGAGTATTCTTGGATGTAGGTCCTTGCCTTTCATGACTTGGAATACTTCTCTCCAGCCCCTTCTTGCCTGCAAGGTCTCTTTTGAGAAATCAGCTGACAGTCTTATGGGAACTCCTTTGTAGGTAACTGTCTCCTTTTCTCTTGCTGCTTCTAGGATTCTCTTCTTATCTTTAATCTTGGGTAATGTAATTATGATGTGCCTTGGTGTGTTCCTCTTTGGGTCCAACTTCTTTGGGGCTCTCTGAGCTTCCTGGACTTCCCGAAAGTCTATTTCCTTCACTAGCTTGGGGAAGTTCTTCATTATTTGTTCAAATAAGTTTTCAATCTCTTGGTCTTCCTCTTCTCCTTCTGGCAACCCTATGATCCGTATGTTGGGCCGTTTATAGATGTCCTGGAGGTTTCTGAGCCCCTCCGCCGTTTTTTGAATTCTTGTTTCTTCATTCTTTTCTGGTTGGATGTTTTTTTCTTTCTGCTGGTCCACTCCGTTGATTTGAGTCCCAGTTTCCTTCTTATCCCTATTGGTTCCCTGCAGATCTCTCCTCATTTGTTCAAGTAATTGCCTCATTTGTTCAAGTAATTGCGATAATTTTTTGTCAAATTCTGTGGCCAACCTGATTACCAGTGTTTTAAACTGTGCATCTGATAGGTTGGCTATCTCTTGGTCGGTTAGTTCTAGAGCTTTGATCTGTTCTTTCATTTGGGCCATTTTTTCCCCCTTGGTGTGCCTGTTGCTTTAAGGGGTTGGAGCCTTAGGTGTTCACCAGGGTGGGTCAACTCACGTCGCTATTTTGTGATGCTGTCTGTGGGGGTTGGGTAACCCTCGTCGATGTGCTGTGACGCAGCCTGTGGGGGCAGGACTTGCGAGAACAATGGTGCTTGCTCCGCTCTCTGCACCCACACCGCTTCCCAGAAGCAAGTTTATCCCCTCTGCACTGGCTCCGGGGTGGCTCCGGGGTCAGCGAACAGCCCGCACAGTTCCTAGCCCCCGTGGGTCTCCCCAATAAACTCTCCCGTGAGGCCGGGAGTTCCTCCCACTGTCTCACCTCCCGCAGGTGTTTTCAATCAGTGGTTTGAGGCCTTATTTCCCCGCTTTGATGGGTTGCACCCTGCTTTTTCTCCTGGTTTGTCTGCACGCGAATTAGGACCTGCCTGGTCCACCAGTCTCGGCCCGCTGGTTCCAAGTGGGCCGGGCGCTGGCCGTGTTTTGGTCAGGCTCACCCATCTCCGCGTGCTGCAGCGTTGCCAGACCCACTCCACAAACCTCGGTCTGGCCGTGCGCTCACCACCCGGCTCACTGCCGAGTGGCCGCATGCTCTCTCTCCGCCCGGCTCCGACCCGCTTACCAGACTGGATGTGTCTTCTTTAACTCCCTGGTTGTCAGACTTCCTCTCAGTTTGATTTTCTGTCAGATCTGGCTATTTTTGTTTAATTAAATTGCTGTTTTTTCCTCGTTTGGTTGTGTGCGGAGGCACGGTGTGTCCACCTATGCCGCCATCTTGCCGGAAGTCCCCTAAAGGTTTTGTTTTAATTAAATCTCTCTCATCTTTTCTTTGTCCTGTGTCTGTGAATTACCTCCATTCAGCTTCTGTTCAGAAGTTGCTTTAAGATTTTGTATGTATGTGCGCGTGTGTGGTTTATGCTTGTTTTTAACTTACTAGATTCTGTATGTATGGATGCTTTTTAATATGAAAATGGCAAAGAAAAGTGAAAATAAATTGTCACAACAATAGAACATTCTAATAGGAAGCATTACCATTTTGTAATGTTTTCTTTGTAATCCCTTAGAGTACATTATAAGTTTCACTTAGTTTGCAATGTCTTTCTCAATCAGAAAATCAATTATAACTTTTTATGAAACAGAGTAAAATGAGCTGCTTTTACCTTTTTGCATGGCTAATTGTAGAATGCTTATGAGATCTGAAAATTGGAATCACATAATGGTTCTATAGTATGTGACTCATACTATAGAAAAACTCAGAATTTCTTGAGGCTGAAAGTGACATATTGAGGTATGACATTGACATATTTTGCCTTTGCCCCGTAACTTAAAGAGAGTCATAGATGCTACTGTTTTCTTTAGGATCTTAGACTACAGGGTGGGGCAAAAATAGGTTTATAGTTGCGAATATGCACATTCAATGTGAATTGCATATTCGCAAATATAAACCTATTTCTTGTATTTTTGTATTTACTTATTAATTATTGTGTTATTTTCCATGTGAGGAACAACTGTAAATTTACTTTTGCCACACTTCTTGTTGGGTTCTGAATTTTTACCGTTTCTCCTAGATCTTTATTTTTATTTTGAAACCTGTATTTAGGAGTGTTATGTAGCTGAAGTATTGTGTACCTATTACTTCTCAGGTGTTAGGAAGAAGTTGTGGATGATTTTGTATGATTTTTAAAAAGATAATAGAGAAGTTATTTTGATGAAAACAGGCATTTATTACAGGTTTTTGAAACTCATTTGGGAAAAATATTTGTCTACTTGTGAATATAATATTTTTAGTTTCTTGTGACTTACATGTCAGGAATTAGATATAATTTTTTCATAAAATTTTCTTTTAAGATTATGTAAAATTACTAGTATTAGTTAACTAAGGGTTATAAGCAAGTGGTTAATTTGTACTGTATTTTTAAAGTGATTGTGTTATCTAACAAAGTTTGACTACTTCTATGAATTTTAAGTCTTGCTGTCTTGAATAAAAGTGCAGAAGTTTACTGTTTTCCTCTTTTCAGTTTCCTATATACAGTTAAAAAAAACAAAAATAAATGGACCATTTATATTTTTAGGCCCGAATAGCATTTTTGCAAGGAGAAAGAAAAGGTCAAGAAAACTTGAAGAAGGATTTAGTAAGAAGAATAAAGATGTTAGAGTATGCATTAAAACAAGAAAGGTATGTATGTGTATCTCGCTTTATTACATGAATAAAATAAATTAGAACATTATTATTCTCTTATATCATTGTACAAGATATTTGAAAGCTCTTTGAGAAATATAAAACTTTGCCTAAAATACAAGATGATATTTTGATTTAAGTGTTATATGAGAAGAGAAAAAGAGGTTAAAAATATTTACATTGAAATATCTTTTGTTGTATGGAGTCTATGTTTTGGAATTTTTTTTTTTTTTTTTTTAAAGATCAGGATTGTTTTTTCACTTGGGTGTATATGTTAGTTGGGTAATTTACCTCCCCCCCCCCTTTCATAGCAGTACATTTTTTTCCTCCAACTTTCTTTGCAAGTTAAGTTGAATAAACATGTTCATACTGTTTTATTTGTTATTTGTTAAATCTACCAGTAGTTACTTAACTGTAGAAGGGAAAAAATTTTTTTTCAACAATTTATTATTAAATTTTCAGGGCAAAATATCACAAATTAAAATATGGCACCGAACTGAACCAAGGTGATTTGAAAATGCCAACCTTTGAATCAGGTAAACTCTGTTCTTCTGTCTTGACGTCACTCCCACCCCTTCCCAAGAATAATTGTTTTAAGCATATTTTTATTTAATAGACATATTCTCTTTCTCCTATTTTCCTTTGAAAGCATAGGTTAGTCAACTCATTGACTATTGTGCAACAAATTATTAAAATTTTTGGGAAAATAATAAACTAATAAAAGTAAGTAGTTATATCTCAATTCTAAGGTTATTTGTCCTAGTTTTGTTGTGTTGGAAACCTATGTAAAACTGTGGGTGTATTTTTTTTTTTTTTTTTTTTTTTTAGTAATTAGAAGTGGAAGGTAATGAACTAATAAGTCTGTCTTCACCTGTAGGCAATCCTTGTCCTATTCTATATAAGCTTAGTTTTTTATTAAAAACTTACTTTTGTCTGTGATTAACTCAGTTTAGTTCTAAAGAACTTGGAAATTTGATTGAATTTGGAAACTGCAGAGGAAGCCAAATAAGGATAGGGAATGAAAAATTATTTCCAATTGACCTTGCATCTTTCTAAACAGTGAATAGTGAGTCTGAGAGTAGTATCCGATGAATAGTTATGCAGGGACGGGAGGGCTGGACATAGGAAAGAGCTAGCAGTTTAATGTTAATTTTTGGGTTCTATATGATTACAGTTAGAGTAGTCTAAAAGTCTAAAAATTTACTTTGATTTATATTTTACAATATTTGGAAATATTACTAGCAATTTCTCAAGTATATTTAGAATCTATTTCTTTATACATTTTGATGGTATAAACTTAATTTTTTGCTATTGTTGGATGTTGGTTGCTAAAACAAGAAAATGATGTCTTTTTGGATATATAATTTGTCTACTCCTATAATTGTCTCCATATCTAAAACGTCAAAGCATGTATAGTAGGGACAGTAAAATTGAGTATGGAATTTTTTTTAGTTAGGTATTAAAGTAAATTTTACAAATTTAGTTATTTGGTTTTTAGTTTGATATTAAGTACTTAGAACTAGGCACAGAAACACTTTATACATAAAACCTGCAGTTGATTTATTTTGGGTTTTTCTCCACTTTCTAATAAAACAGTGTATTTGGAAAATAAGCAGTCAATTTCTAACACTCAAGGCTGTCCTCCAACTTTAGTCTTTGAAATGTGAGGAAAGAGGCTGGTTGCAGCCACATTGTTCCTGGAACCAGAGGCAGAATTGGCTGGTCTTAGTGCAGCAGTGGGTATAAGCAAAATCGTTTAGCAGCTAAACCTCTCCTGCCTACAACTGAAGTCAAATATAAAAGCAGACTTGTTTTTAAACTTGTTTTAAACCTAACTATTAAAACTTCCTCAAATTGAGGAATAAAATAACACCAAGTGTTTTATTTATAGGAGACACCATAGTAACAAAGTAGATTGTTGGGGGGAAAAAAACAAACAAAAGGGATGGTCAAAAACAGACCATGCAGACAGAGTGGGATAAAATCATTAACAGCAAAGTATAGAGATGAACAGTAAGTGAATCAGTATTGACTTTTAATGTCAGTACTGATGCCCCAAATAAAGCAAAATGTAAAATAAGAGAAAATACTGATTTGGTAGAACTACAAGATATGCATGTTTTTATACCCCTGTTTCAATAATGCCCCTATGTATAACGTAAGCCTAACCCTATAAAAGCGGGTTGTGCCCAGCTATGTAAAGCACTCCTTTATTCTTACATTTAGATTTTAAAAGTCTGTAACAGTAGAAAAATGGGCAAATGACTTAAAAAAGCACCCAATAAGGTAATATTTTTAAATGGCCAAGAAGAACATGAAATGATGCTCAATTTTATCAGTTATTGAAGGAGTACAGCTTAAAACCACAGTGTAGTATAGTTAGGCACCTAACAGAATGGCTAAAATAAAAAGAGAAAGTCAAGTGATGTTGAGGATGTGGAACAACCAGAACTGTAGACCTGCTGGTGTTGGGGTTGTAAATTGATAGAACTCGAAAGTGAAAGTGATTTTTCAGTGATATTACTAAGGGGAACATAGCATATCCTGTGACCCAGTAATTCCGTTCCTAGGTGTTCCACTCCCTAAAATGCATACATATGTTCATCATAGGCTTCTATAAGAATGTTCATGGTATCATTATTTTTAATAGTAAAAAACTAGAAACAACTTGAACATTCTTCAGCATTAGAATGCATAAATATATTGATATTTTAGCATAGCAGTATGCTATTTAGCAACAAAAGTTAACTAAATGAACCTGGCAACATGGATGAGTTACATACACATGAAATTGAACATTGATACAATTGACTTAATGTTAGTGAATTTAAAAAATTAATCTAATTTTTAGAATTTGGGATAGTATTGATATTCTTCTGGAAGTATCTAGTGACTGAAAAGGGCAAAGGAAAACATTTGGGATGCTGACAATGTTTTGTTTCTTCATTTAGGTACTGGTTACATGAGTGTGTTCAAAAATTCATTGAGCTGTACGCTTACGATGTACTTCAAGGATATCCTTAGCAGCATTATTTATGATAGTGAATAATGGAAACTAATTTCAACATTAGGGGACTGGTTAAATTAAATAGGTATATACTTTCTATGGAATATTATATAATAATTTTATATGATGTTAATCTATATTTATTGCCATAGAGAGAATGTTCAAGATACAGTGTCAAAAGCAGCTTATAGTACAGTATACATATTGCCCCCCCTTTTTTTTTTTTTTTTTTTTTAAGGAGGGGAGAAGTTTATATGTGTATTTTCAGATGGAAACTATGAAATGATAAAGTCTTAAATACTAACTTTTGGTGATAGGATTTTGGGCAATTCTTTTTTTTTTAATGTATTTTTTTCTACAATGATTATGTTATATATGATTTAAAAATAAACAAAATGGTATAATCTAAGGATACTTATTCAGAGCTTAACTGACCTAAAATTATACTATTTATCAAACTTTTAAAATACATATACTTTTTTACATGAGAATAAAAAATGTTTTTTACCTATAATAAAAACTATTTTCTGGCTTAACTTTTAGTTCTAAAAATGAAATTGACTATATAAAGTTTTGTGATATAGACTTAGAGTCTACTGATACCAGCTCAAAGTTAAGTTATTATATATACCTAGTTGTTTTATATATACACCTAATTTCTTGACAGTGTCTCTTTTGAATAGCTAATGTAAATATTAAGCATAGCCTTTTAGAAGCATTCAATTCAGCATAATTCTGGTGATTAAAAAATATAATAATATTGTATTTCAAAGCCTGGGCTTTTATTTTTGAATCCCTGATAGTTATAGTTCATGTACACTTAACTTTTCTCAATTTTAAAACAAGGAGGGTAGTACCTAAGTGTCCGGGTTATTGGAACAAGTGCATTTGAAATGAGTGTGATCCACAGTAAATACTCAATAAAAGTTAATTTTCTTCTGCCCTTTATATAATATTTAGGTGTATTTTTGTGAGACTTTGCCCCTTAGAAAACTTTGGCAGTATTTTCAATAGTTGAAATAATGTGTATCAAACTTATCTTTTTTTGTTATTAATTTTTAGAAGAAACCAAAGACACAGAAGCTCCCACAGCGCCTCAGAATAGCCAGTTAACATGGAAGCAAGGCAGACAGCTGTTAAGACAGTGAGTAATGGCTCATTTTCAGCTTTAAGGACCTAGGTATGAAGTGCTTATATTCACTCACTTTTCAAGTGAAAAATTATTTAATGATAGTGGCACAACGCATATAGTTTTCATATTGCTTTTTTAATGTTTTGGTTAAAGTTTGTTTCCTCTGAATGTTCCTCAGGGTAATGCTGTTTTTGTTTATTTGCGAGGTAGAATGTTGTAAAGACTGGAGGCCTTCAAGGCCTGAGCAAAAACAACATAGAGTTCATACTTGAAGACACTCCTGATTCCATCATTGCAAAATTTACATATTTGACTTTTAAGTGAGATGGTTCAGAGAAAGAATTTAACCGGTTATCTGAAACTTCAGAAGTGGCTTGCAAAGTCATACCTTTACTTGAATTTTTGGGGAACCTTTTTGCCATTTGAATTCTTTATTGTATTAGAAAAACTTCTGTGGCAAATTTTACTGTCTTTTGTCTACGTGGAAGGATCCCTCAAAAAACCCCTGGATTTACCTTCTGGAAGGTGGGCCCCTTGTAGTACATAGAGGTTTCCCCTGCTGGATGAATGTTCTAGGAACCCATCTGTGTCAGTGTACCAGCTAGCGTTGTTGTAAGAAGCTGTATTCAGCTTCGGTGAATTTTTTTTGAAGCCTCTTTCAGTGCATTTGCCCATATCACGATGGGTGCTTTGCAAATGTCCCTGCCCACACTGTGCTGAGTGTTTGGCAGTTTTTGACCAGAAATGGTATGACCCCCATACCCCACCCTCCCTATTCACTGCATCTCACCCCAACAACTCTTTTTGGTTTTCTGGGATAAAAAAGTCCTGAAAGGGAAATGTTTTGCCAATGTGGAAGAGATGAAACAAAAAATGGCAGCACTAAAAGGCATCAAAATCTGTTGAGTTCAAAAACTGTTTTGAGCAGTGAAAAAAATATCTCGATAGGTATATTGCATTAAATGGAGTATACTTGGAAGGTGACTGAAGTTTAAACACAGAATAGATACACAATTTTTTGTAAATAAGTTCTGGATTTTGGGGGGCATCCCTGCTTGTATTTGTTCTCCTTCCTTATGTTTGGAAAACTTTGGTACTTATATACTCCTGATATCCTGAGTATCTTAAAATTATTTAACCTTCTCAGCACTAGACATCTTTACCTGCACTTCAGTAACCCACTGTGGTCAGACTCTTGACCTCGTCGCTCCCAAAAGTATTTTACTTCTGGATTATTCCATAATCTGGCATTTAATTTATATTCCACTTCTCACTCTAATTCCCATATTTTTGTCCCCTGACTTTACCTTGATCTTTACTTTTTTAACTCCTTAGCTCCTCTCTAAACTATGATTGGTTTCATTTTATTTTTGTTGTGGGTTTTTTGTTTGCTTTTATTTCCCTGGCTCCAGCTTAGACCCCATGATCCGTCACCCTTTGCTAGTATCCTTCTTCCTTGCTGCCCACTTATTAACCCACTCTCGATAGTCATTTTTCTATACCTACTTGCAACATTCCCAGCCTTAGTTCAGTCTATCATGCTTCTACTTCTAAAAAATTCTTGGAGAAGAATTACAGAATCCTATGAATGCCAGTACATACTCATGGTTTCCTGTCTAAACATTGCGGAGAGCCTTTCTCTACAACCCTCGTCACCTCCTCCCTCCCATTGCGCTCAGTAGAGATTCTAAACCAGAGGTGACAAACACAAGGCCCGCAGGTCCAGCCTGGCACCTTGTTTCTACCCAGTGGCAGCACCGAGCTCCTTGCCCATAGTTAAGGAGTAGTTACAGTTATGCAGCCCTAAAATTACATTCAGCCCTTGGAAGGCAACCACGAGGCTGATGTGGCCCCTGGTGAAAATAAGTTTAGTTTGACACCCCTGTTCTGAACATTTACCACATCTCAGCCCGTTCTCCCTTGCTGTCATTAGAGCATCTCGGGTTCTACCTTACTGGAACTAGGAGGGCTGTCAGGTGAGAACTCCATGAACCTTTTGCTTTCCTTTCTGTAAATGTATTTAAACCTTGTACTTATCACCTCAGTTACTAATGTTTCATTCAAAGAGCTTTTTCTTAATCCAGACTCTCACTGACTAAAACTCAAACTAGTCTTCAAAAGAACGTTGTTTGGAAGCATGATGGGGTGGCTAGCAGAATTGAGGGAAGCTAAATAACTAAGTGTCAGGAAGACAAGCAGGAACGAGCATTGACAAATTCCCAGGGACAGGAAACACTAAGGACCTGTTCCTGTTCTCTGGTGTTCTACTCCTCTTGTGTATCAGTTTTATTCTTTTCTACTGAAAATCAGTTTTCTCCAGATGGCAGGGGACTCCCTATTTTACTCAAAATAATTCCCGAAGATTAGAATTGGCTTGACTTGATCAAAGGCAGTTGCCTTTGTGTCATTTATTTTTACCTAGATTGTGTAAAATCTTGGCTGCTCACTCAGACCACATGGTTACATTGTGGTGGAAGCTGTTTCCCCCAGAGGAGGATTGTGGATTTTGGAAGAGTGCTATAACTGTAGAGGAATCAGTTGCACAGTACTTCTCCTATAAATGCCTAATCCCATTGCCTGCATTTATATTCTGTCTCTTCTCACATTTCTGTAAAAATAGTTGATCTCCCTAGTCTTCTGTGTTCGTTTCTCAATTGTCTAGTCTGCTTTCCATTTGGATGTTTCACTGAAGCTGTTATCACAAACATTTAAAATACCTTTTTTGTTCATATTTGATCTTCTGGAAACATTTGACATTAACTGTTCATTCCATTTTGGAACTTTTTTGCTTAATTTCTTGATATCACTCTCTGCTATGATTTCCGCACCTCTCCCTCACCCCCAATTATAAAACATAATCTATTTCTTAAATACTTTCTTTTAATTTTCCTATAAGTTTCTCGTATTCTTTTAGCCCCTTAGATGTTTGTATACCCAGACTTTCCATTCTTATGCTTTTCCTCCAGATAACTTGATTTAAATTCATGGCTTCAAATACCACCAAACACTGATGACTCCTAAGTCTGTATACCTAGTCCAGTCTCTTTTGAGCTTTTGACCTTTCTTATTATTGTGCCTAATAAACATCGTCACTTGTATAGACACTACATGATTATCTGATAAGTACCCTATAAACCAGATTCTGATAATTTATTCTTCATTTCATTGAATAGAAACACCATCTAATTATACAAGCTAGAAACCTGAAAAATTTTCAAAATTTTTGTCTTGTCTTTTATTTTACTGCCATATTTATTAGTGCACCAAGTCACTGAGATTGAATTTTGCTTAGTGCCCTAACCAGTCTAGTCTCCCTGTCTTTAGCTTTTACTAAAAATCTTTTGTTCTTCTGCCAGCAGTATATGAGGCTCCTTTTTAGCATTTCTTAGCCTAGCAAATGCTTTAGGAAGAAAATTTTTATTTTTTTAAGATTTTATTTATTTTTAGAGAGGGGAAGGGAGGGAAAAAAAGAGGAAGAGAAGTCTGTGTAGTTGCCTTTTGTGTGCTCTCCCCAGTGGAGGACCTGGCCAGCAACCCAGGCATGTGCCCTAGACTGGGAATTGAACTGGCAACCCTTTGGTTCATAAGCCAGCACTCAATTCACTGACCTACACCAGCCAGGGCTAGGAAGAAATTTAAAAAAATTTTTTTATTTTAATCTTCATCAAAGCACTTTTTTTTTTAGAGAGAGAGGAGGTGGGTGGGTGGGTCGGGGATTGGGGTATGTTGACAGAGAGAGGGAGAGAGAGATCGAGATAGATCAGTATGGGGTAGAAACATCAGTTGCCTTCTGTACACACCCTGACTGGGGATTCAACCCACATTCTTTTTGTGTGGGACAACGCTCTAAACCAATTGAGCCACCTGAGCATGGCAGGAGGAAAATTTTAAATTTGTCACACAAAAGCCATTCATGACCCACCATCAATATTTATATCATAAACATAATCCGGTCCCTTTCTTCTTTTTCATTGTCTTTCTCAATCCTGGATTAAGTACTTTGGTTTAGATATCCAGAAAGTTTGAGGACCACTGGATGATAGGAATGCGGTGAGATATTAGGTCCCAGAAAGAAAAGTGACCTGTCCATCTACCTCTGGCCAAGAACCCAGGTTTAAACTTAGCATGTCACTGTTCTGAGGTTTAGTTCTGCTCATTCCTTACCACTTTCTAGTCTTTCAAAAAAAAAAAAAAAAAAATATGTATCATCAACTCCGAAAAACCTCTTAAGGCATTAGGGCTTTTTAGGTTTCAATAATTGGCTCTGAATTAATGTTGGCTGTACTGTTTGCTTTCTTAATTAAATTTTGATTTGTAATTGGCCTTATTCTCTTAAAACCAGAATTAGTCTATAGAGAAGACAGTTATTGAGGCAAAGGAAGAGTATATTTTATAGGATTATGGGTTTTTGTAAAATCTTTTGATGTAATTTTGAGTTAACAAGTTTGCAGGTGTGAACAATATGTGGGGCGTATTTAATATTTTTTATTTTCTCTTATAGATATCTTCAGGAAGTAGGTTACACAGATACCATATTAGATGTACGGTCTCAGCGGGTAAGATCATTACTTGGACTGTCCAATTCAGAACCAAATGGATCAGTAGAAACAAAGAATTTAGAACAGATCCTGAATGGAGGTGAATCTCCTAAGCAAAAAGGACAAGAAATCAAGAGGTATGGTCTATACTTGTAGGTTAATATTGTTTATACAGCGGGTATTATGAAACTCTTTAGCTACTAGTTACTACTATTAATATTTTTTTAAAGCAGGTAATGTTCAAATGTAAGACTTTTCTCCTCCTAAATGAGCAAATAAATGGTCTTTTCTTAAATTTCTTTAATTTATTGATTTTAGAGAAAGGGGAATGGAGGAAGGGAGGGAGGGGGCAAGGAGAGAGAGAGAGAGCAAAAGAGACATCAGTTTATTCTTACATTTATTTATGCAGTCATTGGTTAATTCTTTTATGTTCCCTTACTGGGGATTGAACCTGCAATGATGGGAGGTTGGGATGATGCTCTAATCAACTGAGCTACCTGGCCAGGACTAAATTCTTTTTAAATTTGTTTATCTTAAAACTTGATGCCATGAGAATGACTATGGTTCTGAAATAGGTGTAGAATTAAAATTTGAGGGTGATTTTATATAGTTCAAAGTTACTTTAACATCCTGATTTTTAAATTTTTTTTTATAAAGATTTTATTTATTTATTTTTAGAGAGAGGGGAAGTGAGGGAGACAGAGAGGGAGGGAAACAGCAATGTATGGTTGCTCCTCACATGGCCCTCACTGGGGACCTGGCCTGCAACCCAGGCATGTGTCCTGACTGGGAATCGAACCTGGTACACTTTGGTTCCCAGCCCGCGCTCAATCCACTGGGCTACACCAGCCAGGGCTTGATTTTTTAATTTTTGCTAGAGTATTTTCAATACATTATAATTGCTACTATATAGCCAGAATGGCAATGGTTATTTAGACACTGACATGAAAGGAACAAGGCTTTGCGTTGTGTTTCAGCTCAGAAGGCTACCAAATGTTCTTTCTTAATTTTATGTCTCTATTGAGATATAAGTCACATACCATAGATTTCATTTAAAATATGTAGTTTAATGGTTTTTGGGACAGTGATAGAGTTGTTTAGCCATCACCAGAGTGTAAGTTTTGAAAATTTTCATTACCCTAAAAAGAAACCCCATATTCATTAGCTGTCACTCCCCGTACTCTCCTATGTTCCTCTCAACCACCACCACCCCCACCCTAGACAACTTTACTAATCAACTTTCAGTTTCCCAAGATTTGCCTATTCTAGACGGTTCATATAAATAGTTATTTTGTGAATGGCTTCATTTAGCATAATATTTTTAAGGGTCATCCATTTTATAGCACATGTCAGTAATTGGTTTCTTTTTATTGTCAAATAACATTCTGTACTGTGTATATACCACATTTTGCTCACCCATTCCTTGTCCAGTTGATGGGCATGTGTGTTACTTCCGCATTTTGGAATAACAAATAATGCTATGTTGAACATTGGTGTACAAGGGTGGACATATTTTCAGTTCTCTTGGGTATATACTTAGGAGTGGAATTCCCTGAATCATATAGTAACTCTGATTACCTTTCTGAGGAATTTCCAAACTCTTCCCAAATGCTGTACTATTTAACATTCTCACCAGAAATTTATGAGTTCTGATTTCTCTACATTCTTGTCAACACTTGTTTACTGTCTACCAGTTACAGACTGGATAAATGAAAGGAATCAAGCAGGTGGAACATTTTTTCATTTTTTACCATTAGACATTACATTGAATAACATAAGTTGGAAGGACAAAGAAAAGAAAAAGAAGGTGGGGGTAAAAAAAATTAGACGAGTTCATTGAGTTCATTTATGGAGCCAGCTGTACTTGAACAACAGTAAAAAATGCATTTAAAAAAAGAAAAAAATTGTTGATATTGAAGCAGGACCCATTAAGAAGGGAGATTGCTGGCAGAGCCTTTTAGAAATAAAAGTCATAATATAAATCACACAATATGGGAATGTACATAAAACATTCAGAGAAAACCTGTAGGTCTTTTTGGCAAAAGAACAAAATACAGAGGAGGAACAATCAGAGAATTTTGGAAGTTGGGAGGGATCAATTTTTGAGTCTCTAAATATAATATGTAATAAGTTATTTATTAATCTGTGTTTGAAAAGCTTGGGTTAATGGCTCAAACATACTTGTATTGAATTTAGTTGTCTGTAAATGGTCAAAAAGTGATCCAGGAATTATGCTGATCCCTCACTCATCAGATACATCACAGATTTACTAAGAAGTCCAATAAAAAAATATTCCTTACAAAAAAAGTAAAAAGAAATTAATATTGCCCTGGCAAGTATGGCTGAACTGCAAACGAAAGGGTCACCGGTTCGATTCCCTGTCAGGGCACATGACCGGGTTGCTGGCCAGGTCCCCAGAAGGGGGCACACAAGAGGCAACCACACATTGATGTTTCTCTCCCTCTCTCTTTCCCTCCCTTCCCCTCCTTCCCCTCTCTCTAAAAATAAATAAAACAAATTTGTAAAAAAAAGCAATTAGCCCGGCTGGTATAGCTCAGTGGATTGAGCGCGGGCTGGGAACCAGAGGGTCCCGGTTCGATTCCCAGTTGGGGCACATGCCTGGATTGTGGGCCAGGTCCCCAATGAGGGCCATGTGAGAGGCAACCATACATTGCTCTTTCTCCCTCCCTTCTCCTCTCTCTGAAAATAAATAAAAATAAAATCTTAAAAAAAAAAGCAATTAATATATACAGTTTATAAACTAGCATTGTTTCATATCTTAGATATATTTTCTGACACTATACAATTATTTTAAAACATATTCTATAACTTGCAAGGTGTAACATAAGCCTTCTGTTTAGGCATTTTATTTCTGAAAAATAAAGTCTCTAATAAAAACAGTTTAACATCTAATAGAGGCCTTAACTTTTTTTACTCTGGATTCCAGGAAGCATAGAGTGTTTTTGTAGCATAAGAGGGGGGAAAAAAGTATTTTGAATTTTTAACTAAAGTTACTAACCAAGCTAAATAGTTCATAGGATTTATAAATATTTTAGAATATTCAGTTTACTGTACTACATATGAATATGAATTTAAGGTCCACAACAGACTGTATCTTCTCCTTGTAAAGCTTCTTGCCCTTGCACGATAAAGACTTCAATAAGCTTTTTCTTTTCTGTCGTGGTTAAAAGCACATAATATGAGTTCTCCCCTCTTAACATATTCTTCAACTGTATACTGTAGTACCGTGAACTGTAAGTACAGTTGTTGTGGAGCACATCTCTAGGACTTTCTTATCTTGAATGACTAAAACGTTATACCCCTTGAGTAGCAGCACCCTATTTACTATTCAGCTTTCTCTGAGTGACTGCTTTCAGTACCTCATTAAGTGGGATTATGCCGTATCTGTCCTTATATGACTGGCTTATTTCACTTAGCGTAATGTACTGAAGGTTCATCAGAGTTGTGACATATGACAAAACTACTTTTTTTAATGCCCAAATAATGTTCTGTTCTGTGTGTGTATATGTATGTGTATATATACACGCACATACACACTACATTTTTTTTATTCATTCATTCACAGAAGTTTAGATAATAATTGTTTTTAATCAAGGCTGATTTCCTTAATGAATATACTTATATCTGATTCTGCACTGATGGAGGTGTGTATGATTCAGCTATATCAAGGCCTTTGAAAATCCCTAGAAATAAGAAATGCTTTAACACTTTTACAGAGATTTCAGCAAAAAATGTTTATTACCTATTTATTTGTAATAGTAGAAAATTAGAAGCAATCTTAATGTTCAACAGTTGAGGAATGGTGCATCTTAAGGTCATGTTATTAGAGGCAGTATGCTCAGTGGTTTTAGAATGTGACTTCTGAAGACAGACTGGGTTTGAATCCTGACTTCACCACATATTAGCTATGACTTTGGGCAAGGTGCTTTACCTTACCTTTGCTTCAGTTTCCTCATTTGTATTGAATGGACAAAAAGTCCGTGTGTTTTCTCTGTAAAATAAAAGACGTGTTTTTCATTTTCACCAATACCTTTATTGACTTGGATATTTTGAGTATATTGGCTGTCTCCCATGTGATATAATACTGATTGTTCTCAGTAATGTCTTGATCACTATCAACTTGAACTAGTCTACCTAGCCATGAAGCTTTATTCAGCAAGAAACCTCCCATCACGACACTTCCCAAACCACTTTTGACATATTCAGTCATAGCACCTTCTCTATATATTGTACAAATCTTTTTTTTGCACTTCAGTTGTGTTTTTACCTTTCTTGAAATAATAAAGCATAATATTGCCTGTTTTCTTTCATCTTCAATATTAAAATGGCTACACAAAAATTCACCAATTTTGATTGTTTTTTTAATGCACACTGATACGACAGTTGTCACAATGCAGTCTAACTAAATTGCTTTGAATAAGTTAAAGACAACTAGGTGCCACTAGAGCCGTCTTATGGAAGAAAACACTTTTGGTCATGATAATAGGGTTGATGTGAAGAAGGAGTGATGTGTCAGCACGTAGAACAGTGCCTTACATATAGTAAGTGTTGCCTGTGATTAATATTGGATGTTCAGTTGAAATGTAACCCCACCAACAGGAATGTTTACTACAGCAATTTTCAACCTTTTTCATCTCGTGGTATATGTAAACTAAAATTCTGTGGTACACCAAAAAATACTTTTTTTGCCTGACAAAAAAATTGGTATAATTTGTTTTTTTTGTTTGTTTGTTTGTTCGTTTTTTTAAGATTTTATTTATTTATTTATTTATTTATTTTTTTAGAGAGAGGGAAAGGGAGGGAGACAGAGAGGGAGAGAAACAGCAATGTATGGTTGCTCCTCACATGACCCTCACTGGGGACCTGGCCTGCAACCCACGCATGTGCCCTGACTGGGAATCGAACCAGGACTCTTTGATTCCCAGCTCACGCTCAGTCCACTGAGCTGCACCAGCCAGGGCAAATAGGTGTAATTTTGACTCTTTTGTATGGGATGGCTATTGTGTTGGCTGTAGTCTTTTTTTTTTTTTTTTTAGATTTTATTTATCTTTAGAGAGAGGAGAAGGGAGGGAGAAAGAACAATATATGGTTGCTTCTCACATGGCCCTCACTGGGAACCTGGCCTGCAACCCAGGCATGTGCCCCGAATGGGAATCGAACTGGAACCTTTTGGTTCCCAGCCTGCGCTCAATCCACTGAGCTACACCAGCTGGGCCTGCAATTTTTTTTTTTTTTTTTGGCACTCTAAGAAGAAAGATGTCAGTGCCCCTGACTAAAAAGATATTGTATGCTTTCAAAATTCTTGTGGCTCACCAATTGAAAATCACTGGTTTACTAGATTTGGTGAGTGAATGTCACTGTTGCATTTTTTTGTTTTTGTTTTTTGTGGGTGCATAGTGCATCAGATCACTAAGTATCTACTTTATATGGATTTTTGCGGGGAGAGAATTATCTTAGATCTTGTAATTGGGAAAAGCTATTTTGCTTCTTAGTCATTGGTCTGATTTTCTTAAGAACTTCCAGTAGCTTCTTTTTCCTTTTCAGTTTGGAATCTTGCCAAATTGGTGAGACTAGAGGGTAATGGAAGAAATACAATAAAGATTAAATAAAATAAAAGGAAAAAAATAAATGCAATTAGGAATGATAGGAAGAAGAAAAGGAGCAAGCCAGTTTAAGTCCCAAGATGCCAGTAAAGCTCTAAAAGCTGAGGAATTACAGGTAGCAGGTACATGTGGAGTCAGGTTTAATGGGGGTTGTGAGTAGAGCATTGGTTTAAAGTTTATGTAAGAGGCAATTTAGAATCTCAGACCCCTCTTTTCTCCTGGACAGCCAATTGAACACCCCTCCCCATCCCAAAGAATGGTGGTATATTTTCTGGTGAAGTAGAACCAGTGATTTCTGATTTCTTAAGAAATCAAGCAACTGCAGGGCCAGTTAGTGCATTAAAAACAGGATTACATGAAAATCTCCAGTTTATCAGTGTAATCCCCTGTTTCCTTCTGCTGTTTGGCCTCTGATATGTTGGCAATTGGTCTTAACAGCTTTTCCATGAAGGATGATATTGAAATTGATCAGAATAATAGAAGAGACTTATTGAAACTGATAATTAGGACCTGCCGGTGAAATGGTTAGGCTTCTGTCTTATCATGGAAGAGTAAAGCCAGCTGTTTGACAAGCTTCCTTAATGTACACAGAACATCCAGTTACCTTTTTAGTGCCTCACTCTTAACTGTGAACACTTAAGGAAAGCCTTTAACATGAAAATTTGAGAACAAAGGTACAAAAAAAAAGGAACTCAGAGAAAATAGCAGACTTTCAAAACTAATCTTTGAGAGGTCTGAGAAAAGATAATACATCTGCAAAACAAATAGGATGTTATTTGAAAAAGACTTAATTGGATATCAAAAAAGACCTAATAGAAATGAAAAAGAATGCTACAAATAATTTCTATGTAAAACTTGAAAGATGAGATTGAAGGATTCTCCCAGAAAAGGGAAAAGAGAAAAGAGGACTGAAAAGCTAGGAAAATTACAAATTAGTCTAGGAGAGCCAATATCTGACTAGGAGTTTCAGAAAGAACAGATCAAATGGTATTGAAAAGATTATTAAGTTAGTAATAAAAGAAAATTATCTGGAATATATTTATAGACTGTATTTGCAAGGCTTTTGTGGGGGGGGCTGGATTGAACGGATTCCCTCTCAATTCCCTCTCAAGTGCATGATAAGATTAATGGGGGAAAAAAAAAGATCCATAAAGTCTGTCATCATGAACACGAAAAAGAAACAATTCAAAAGTATTGGTGTGTTAGCATGCCAGTCGAGTCAAGTCTTAGGCCCTTCACAGTGCATAATTGCTTTAGCTTTTATTTTCCTAAAGACCAACGGTGTCCAGTATCTCTCTTATGCCATTCATGTATCTTTTGATTGTGTCTATTAAAATAATATCCCCACTTTTAACATTATTATGGTTGAGATTTGAGTGTTACTTGTATATTCTGGACACAAGTCCTTCATCAAATATGTGACTTGTAAATATTTTTTCCCAGTCTGTGGGCTTGCCTTTAAATTCTCTAACAGTGTCTTTCAAAAAGCAAGTTTTTAATTTTGGGACATCTGATTCATCAGTTCTTTCTTTTATGGGTCGTGCTCTATTTGACTTTTAAAGCCATACACATGTATTGCTGTGATCCAATAAAATTTTAAAACCTAAAACGTGAGTTCTTACTTTAGAGACAGAATTTATCAAAGTTCAAAACAAAATTTTCACATCTTAAATTTACTATAGCAGGTCCTCAAATAAGATCATTTCCTTCTATGTTGTTTTGATATAATGTTGATGAGATACCATAGTCACTTAACTGTTGTTTATATCAGTTAGCCTTTGATAAAATTGGTTTCCTACTTCAATTTCCTGAAAGTTGCAGAACCTTTGGACAATATTAAGGACTTACTCCTATATATTCTATTTTTTGTTGTTGAGTATTTCTTTGCCTTTTATTTAATCCCCAAATATTTTTTTTAAAACTATATTTTATTGATTATGCTGTTACAGTTGCCCCATTTCCCCCCTTCACTCCCCCCTGCCCCTTACCCCCCTTTCCCCTCCCTTTAGTTTTGTCCATAAGTCATACACATAAGTCCTTCTGCTCCTGTACTTCCTATACTGTTCTAACCTCCCCTTGTCTGTTGTCTACCTCCCATTTATGCTACCTGTTCTGTGCCCCATTCCCACCCTCTCCCCCTACCACTCCCCTGTTGATATTCCTCCATACCTCATATAACTCCCTTCAACATTTCATACAATAAAGGCTGGGTGGTGATGA